>CAUYSK010069606.1:0-123513 GCA_963575035.1 Avahi laniger
AGAAAGACACCTGCACCCGAATGTTTATAGCAGCACAATTCACAATTGCAAAGATGTGGAAACAACCCAAGTGTCCATCAATACATGAGTGGATTAATAAAATGTGGTATATGTATACCATGGAGTACTATTCAACTTTAAAAAACAATGGTGATATAGCACCTCTTTTATAGTCCTGGATAGAGCTGGAATGCATTCTACTAAGTGAGATATCCCAAGAATGGAAAGACAAACACCACATGTACTCACCATCAAATTGGTATTAACTGATCAACACATAAGTGCATATATAAGAATAACATCTATTGGATGTTGGGCAGGGGCGAGAGGGAGGGGTGAGAAGGTGATGGGTATATGCATACACAAAGAGTGTAATGTGCACCACCCGAAGGATGGACATATTTGAAACTCAGACTTAGAGGGGGAGGGGGGGAAGGGCAACAACATACATAACCTAAACATCTGTACCCCCATAATATGCTGAAATAAAAAAAAAAAAGTTTGGCAATTAAAAATCCATTCTTGGAAAAAAATACTTTAAAATGCAGGATTAAGAGGGTTAAATCTATCTAAAACCCTGCACTATGTACTTGCTGAATATAGAATTCTGGGGAAAACAACCTTTCACCTCCTCTGTTCTTCATGGTTTCTGATAAGAAATATACCCTCACTGGAATTAGTATTATTATTATTATTATTTTTTTTTTTTGAGACAGAGTCTCACTTTGTTGCCCTGGCTAGAGTGAGTGCCGTGGCGTCAGCCTAGCTCACAGCAACCTCAGGCTCCTGGTCTCAAGCAATCCTACTGCCTCAGCCTCCCAAGTAACTGGGACTACAGGCATGCGCCACCATGCCCAGCTAATTTTTTCTATATATTTTTAGCTGTCCAATTAATTTCTTTCTATTTTTGGTAGAGACAGGGTCTTGCTCTTGCTCAAGCTGGTCTCGAACTCCTGAGCTCAAACAATCCATCCGCCTTGGCGTCCCAGAGTGCTAGGATTACAGGCGTGAGCCACCGCACCCGGCTGAATTATTTTTTCCTTAGACAAAAAGTATCATTTTGGTATTTTCTAGATTTTTTCTCTGTCTTTAGTTTTAACAAGCTTGATTATAATGTGTCCTGGTGTGTATTTCTTTGGATTTATCCAATTGGAATTCACAAAGCTTTCTAACTGTGTAGGTTTATGTCTATTGCCAAATTTGTGAAAATTTCAGTCATTATTTCTTAATTTTTTAGCAAGGTCTTCTTTCTTCTCTCATTTCAGGAGTCCAATGACATGACTCTTTTACTGTAGGCCATAGATCTCTGAGGTTCTGGTTTTTTGTTTTTTTTTTTTCCAGCTTATTTTTTTTTTCTCTGTTGTTCAGATTGGGTAATTTCTCTTGTTCTATCTTCAGCTTCACACATTGTTTCCTCTCCCTCATTTCTGCTATTGAGCCCATCCACTGGATTTTTAATAATTGTATTTTTCAGTTCTAAAATTTACATTTGGTTTTTCTTTATATATTGCGTTTTGTTGCTGAAATTTTCTGTTTCTTTGTTGAGACCAGTTATTTTTTGTTTTAAGCATATTTGTAACAGAAGGTATGACTTGAAAAGGGGTAAAAATGTTTTATAAGCCATTTATTTAAAAAATCCACTATTCTTTTTGAGAGCTAAAAGCTACATCCGTGCCTCAGGCCAGTGGTCAGGAAGGGTAAGGCCATGTCTGTTTTTCTTTGTACCACAGATGTCTCAACAGAACTGTCCAGGCAGAGGTCCCAAGATTGTCTTCACTGGAGAATCATCAACTATACTTAAAGAGCAGTAGTCTGAAGCTGAAAATCCTTCCTGTAAAAGCTCTGTATTTCTGCTTATGGATAGGATGGGAGTTTTGATCCTCATTTGCTAGCAAATTAATAAACTCTTCTTTCCTTTTCCTTAACCACTTGTCCTCATTCTTCTGATGTGGCCTTGGGATAAGTGCTGAACTTTTGGTAACAGAATTTGTCATCCTTTGGTGGACCCATCGGTGCCCCTGTGGAATGGCACCCCACAACTGCTGCATTTGGAAGTAGTGGGGAGCAGGCCCAGGTCAAGGTGTGGGTCCTCACTTGTAGGAGCAACTTCTTTTCAATGTGAGAGAGCAAGGGATGGCCCTGGCAACTAATGGAGCCTGTTTTAGCTCCGGGGAAACTTTCATCTTTTTCTCCCTGAATTGGATACAGCTCTGACCAACCTGAAACTTTTTGGGGAAAAGGAAACAGATTTGGGAAGTTTCACAACAGCCTCAGCCATTTGGTAAGTTCTCTGGAGTACATGCCAAGACCCTTGATTTCAATCACTGGGGGAGGTTTTCAGACTTTCCTGTTGTATTTGTTTGGAGGCACCATTTGGGGTGGAAGTCATGAGTTTGAGTGGAACTAAGGAAACTGG
Organism: Avahi laniger; assembly: GCA_963575035.1. Taxonomy (NCBI): domain Eukaryota; kingdom Metazoa; phylum Chordata; class Mammalia; order Primates; family Indriidae; genus Avahi; species Avahi laniger. The sequence goes on from CAUYSK010069606.1 coordinate 2,417, forward strand.
TTTGGATTTGGAGCTCATTTGCCATTCCCAGAGAACCGGGGGCGGGGGGGAATGGGAGATGTTGCTTCTTATTTGAGAGAATTTGGTTCTCATTTGTGTGGTTCCCATTTGGTAGGCCTTGGCATTTTGTGTTGGGGATTTCCTGTATTGTTTATGTTTATGCTTGTGAGTTTTGTTGCAATGTAAGGAAGTTTCATCTGAAAGCCCATTGGGGAGAATCTTGGCTGAATGGCCAACTTATAGCTATAAGTCTATGTTTAAAAGACAATGGTGTTATTGTAATCCAGTGTACATGCTGGAGTGTGAGAAGCGGCTGTTGAATGAAATATCAAATGGTCAAGTAAATGGGATGAGAGCCCATATGTACAATCATTCCTGCAATTGTATAATAAAAAGGCTGAAAGGCCAGGTGATAGAATTGGGAGGTATTAATTGGGTTGGATCACATGAACCCTTTACCTGCTCTGCCCCTGCCAGCTCCCCACCCACTGGGAAAGGAGCTGTGGGCTCAGCCATGCTCAAGCTCACACTGCTGGGGCCCTGCTTCCCCATCCACTAGGGCCTTTGTGATACTTTGTTTTAATTAAACAAATTCTCCTGGTCTGCACCAGTTTTGGGTCAGCTGCTGGCACTAACACAGCCCTGGAGGCAGACCAAGGAGGTGGGTACCAGTGAGCTCAGCTTGCCACTGCACAGTGAGGAGGACGCAAGGGCCAGGGTGGGAGCACCTGCTGCTTAACTGCCCCTGCCCCAGGTACATGTACAATACAGCAGGGAGGCGCCAGGCCCCCTGGAGCTGCAGCCATCCACAGGAAGATGCTGGGGACTCAGCCACACTGGAGTTTGTGCTGATGGGGCCTCTGCCAGAGGGCTGCAGCCACTTGGAAAACAGCCTGGGGCAACCACTGCACCATGAGAGGGGCTGGGAGAGTGTGACTGGCTTCAGTTCCATGCCCACTAGTTTATGACTCAGGGGAGGGAATGAGCTCTCCTCCTAAAAACCAGCAGGATATTCAATTTGGCCAGAAGACATCCACACCTGGAGCAGGGCAAAGTCCAGTAATCAGATGGTGTAGGAGGGTCATGGGCCCCCCACTAGTGACTCCAATTCAAATATTCCCCACAGGAGTCCCAGGTGAAATCGACAGTGGGGATTTGATTGGTGCCAAGTCACGTGAGCAAAAACAACCTGGGGTCCCCTTCCCTCAGCTGCCGCCCAGACCCCTGACACCAGCTGTACCCAGTGCTCTGCAAGCCAGGCAGGGGTGGGCGGGCAAGGGGCCAGGCAAAGTTGCGGCAACCATAGGCAAGTGGCAGAGGAGGAACTCGATGAATGGTACTCAGTCACATTTGAATAGCAGAATCCTAGGACTGGGGTAACCACGCAGAGCTGCTGGACTGAGAGGACAGCCTCATTGCCTCCAGGCAATGGCAGCTACATGTGACTTGATGCAAGAGGCTGAAAAATTCACTTTAGGACAACTTGTTTTTGTCTATGATCCCCACCAGGTTCTGAATTTATTAGAATAGAAGAGGGGATTATTGGCTGACCACAGGAAGGCCAGGAAAATACCAGGCCATCCTTTTGGATAATACAAACTTTAAATTAAAGACTGGGTCTACCCTCAATCTTGTCACCTTGTTACCAGCCAAAAAGAATGAGCCTTTGCAGCATGACTGATTAGAGGTTCTGGAGACTGTCTATTCTAGCAGGACGAATCTGTCAGATTGGCCAATGCCAGAGCCAGGTTGGGATCTTTTCACTGGCAGGAGCAGCTTTATGGACAGCGAAGGGCTGGATATGAGTGGTCACAGAACGCACTGCCACCTGGGACTTTAGTCCAGGAAGCTGAGCTGATTGCTTTAACCAGAGCTCTTTAGTTATCCAGAGGGAAAAAAAGGAAAATATTTACACAGACTCTAAATATGTTTTCATGATTGTGCACACTTGTGGTATCGTTTGGAAGAAAAGGGATTCCTGATGGCAGGAAATAAGGCCTCAGGGCCTTGATACCCTGACTAGATTTAGATTCCCTTTAAAACCAAAGACTGGGGCTCTGACATTTGGGATGGATAGCTAAATGGAGACAGAATTCTCATGGACTTGTTCTCCTGCCCAAGGACAGGAGTTTGGTCTCTTGTGGGGCATTTGCATGAATGCACACACTGGGAGTGTGATGCTTGATGGATTTGGTGGCCCTCATTTGAGAGGACCCCGTTTACAACAGGCTGTTTGTGTGCTTGAAACAGCCCAAAGACAGAGGGGCAATCTGCTGCACAGGGAGCTTCCTCATATAGCAGGGACAGCAGCAGGCTCTAGACTGACAACCCAGTTACCAATAGGACCCAGGAGAACACTCCACAGAGCCCTGGGCATATTGCAAGACTGATAATGGACCCTTCTTTGTATCAGAGGTAACCCAGCAAGTAAGCAAATTCCTACACCTGGAATGGAAATTGCATGCATCATGGAATTGACGTAGGAAACCCATTTAAGTTGGGATAAGGTGTTGTTGCTTGCCCTCCTCTGGATAAGGGTAGCCCCTGGAAGTAGGCTTAAGTTAAGCCCCTAAGAAATAGTTTATGAGAAACTCTTCCTAGCACCCCTGAGGTAAGTATGGTTATATAACCATGAACAAAAGAAAGCAAAGTAAAGCAATATATCAAACGAATGGGTGAGATACAAACCATTATGCATGAGTTTGCCTCTTTCAGATCCCCACCCCACTCAGAAGCAGAGAAGTGGAAGGGACCCTATGAAAACAACTCACGCCTCATTGAAATCATAATTCCAGAGTAAAGAGGTGTCCACTGGAGGAAGAGAACCGAAGCCTCCAGTGGAGAAGCCAACCTTTAGGCAATCTAAAGTATCTTTTATAGCTTTAGTTATTTGTTCTGTCTACAGGACGGAGGAACAACTCCTTAATTAGGATTTCTCTCAGCTAGCGCCTCATTTGGTGCAAGTATTCCTGCGTATGATTTTTGGATTTGCAGAAGCCAGTCTCTCAGATCACCTACAGGGCATGACCGATAGTTCCACACTCAGAGGTTCCATGTTTCTTTCTTGCATGGTGCTGTTTCAGATATTGTGTACAAAGTGACAGTAAGGACCCACCATCCTACCAGTGTCTTAGATAGCAAGTGGAGTAAAATCTCTCTTATCAGGTACCCTCCATTTCACCTTGTCAATCCTCACAGTTGTAGTTGTTGCTTATGTCCTTTTTCACCTGGTAATCTGTTACATTCTTTATTTTTGTAAATCTATTAATTATAAACCTTATGTCTAAAACATTGCCCCAATTCAGTAGGAATTAGCTCAATGACTATGTCACTCCTCCTCCCATAGATATGAAAGGATAAAATTGACAGTGGGAAATAATGTAACAGAGGGAACAGCCTGAAAAAAGGTAAAAATATTTTGTGAGCTGTCTCTTTAAAACCTCCCCCACTCATTTGAGAATTAAAACCTGTATCCCTGCCTCAGGCCAGTGGTCAGGAGGGGCAGGGCAGTGTCCTTTGTTCCTTGTACCACAGGAGATGGCTCAACTGTCTAGGTCGAGGTCTGGCTGGAGGTCATGAGATTGTCTTCCCCAGAGGTGGGATGGATCAGAATCATCAATTATAGTTAAACAGCAATAGCCTGAAGCTGAAAAACCTCACTATAAAAGCTATGTATTTCTGTTTATGGATAGGATAATGGCATTTTAAGACAGGAGTCTCCATCCTCCTCATTTACAAATGAGGCAAATTAATAGACTCATCTTTCCTTTTCCTCAAGTACTTGTCCCTGTTGTTCTGATGTGGCCTCGGGAACAAGTGCTAAACTTTTGGTAACGTGTTCATAATTACTTTTTGAAGCATTGTTATAACGGCTGCTTTAAAATGTTTGTCAGATAATTCTAACATCCCTATCATCCGAGTGATGGCATGTATCGATTCCCTTTTTCATTTGAGTGAGATTTTCCTGATTCTTGGTATGATGAATGATTTTCTGTTGAAATCTAGACATTTTGGGTGCTATGGTGTAAGACTCTGGATCTTATTTAAACCTTCTATTTTAGTGGACTTCCTCCGACAGAACTCAGACAGGAGAAGGGGAAAGGCTGCTGCTGCTGGGAGGTGGAAGTGCAGGTTCCACATTCAGGCTCTGTTGACACCTAAGAGGACGGAGGGGCTCTTTGTTACTGCTTAAGCCTCTGCTGACACCTCCCTGACTGGGAGGGGTAGAGAGGCCATAATGTTACTCTCTTTGTGACCTCCACTGACACCCCAGGGGAGGGGTGGGCTCCTTACCCTGGGTGGTGGTAAAACCGCTCATTCTCTGCTGGGCCTTCTCTGACACCAGGGGTCATGGTAGAAAAAAGGAATAAGATTTAGTGTTCAGTAGCACAATAGGGTGACTACAGTTAACAATAATTTGTAGTTTATCTCAAAATAACTAAAAAAGTAGAACTGGAATGTTCCTAGTTCAAAGAAATGATAAATGCTTGAGGTGATGGATACCCAATACCCACACTGCATGATTTTATCACAATATCTCATATACCACATAAATATGGCATGGATATAATGTATTGACGATAACTGAAAATAAAAATATTTTTTAAAAAGAGAGAAACCAATCAGGGATGCCTGAGTACTAACTTTGCTCTTTATAGGATAAGAATATGGTCTTGGTGCTGGGTTAACTTGAAAACCAGGAGGCTTTCAGTGTGTGCAAACATTCTCTTTAATGGAAATATTAAATCTACATAGTGTCTTAAAATACATTTGGTACAATATACACTATTTGTGTGATGGGTACACTAAAAGCCCTGACTTCACCACTATATAATTAATCTGTGTAACAAAAAACCGCTTGTATCCCACAAATCTTTTGAAATAATAAGAATAATAAAAGAACATTTTAAGCTCTAGTAAAAAAGAACTGTGGTATAGTCATAAATTAAGCTTTTGAGATCCAGCAAATGCCTGCCTTATACATGGAATCTTCATAGTGCTAGGAACACTTCTTAGCATTCCCACATGAGAGATTCTAGCAGACCTTAAGAGGTTTCATCAAGGTGTGTTACCTTTGCACCTGCTCTGGGTGGTAACTGCATCCTAGCTGAATAGAAGAAATAGAGGGCAGAGAAGAGACAGAAGAGAGAAAGAAAACTAGTAACTATTTTGGTGTACTACTTTGGATACACTATATTACTCTGCCCAGTATGGAACATGGCAACAGTATTTCTTTCAAGTTATGACCTGCCTCTAGACATGGTTTTATTTAAAGCTACCTTCTTTACTTCATCATTTCAAAGTAGTTTCATTATTTTCTAATTCCCTGCTGTTTTTTTTCTCCAATAATTTCCACCGACAGTCAATAGAACCACTATTAAAGTTGTATTTTAACATCTTGAAGTTAGACTTCCCTGGCATTTTTGAAGCCCCTCTAGAATGTTATTTGTTAGCCTCTTAGGGCCAAACTGTTCAGTGTAGTAATAAAGACGCACACATACATTAATATTTAAAATATAAAAAATATTTCTGAAATAATAACATGAAAGTTGGTAATACCTATACAGTCTAGTGCTTCCACAGAATCTTGTTTCATCCTTACAATAACCCTACAGGATGGGCATCTGTAATCCAGGTAACACATGAACTGCTTGAGGCTTGGCAGATTGTATTATTCAAGTTGCAGAGCAGAGAAGTTTTTCCTACTCAGACCTTTTTTATTTCAGAACTAATGTTCTGCCCTATCCCAATAACGTTCCCAGGTATTGCTTTTATTCTGTTCTTTTAAAACCTTACTCCACTCTGACCTAACATTCCACCCTCAATCCAATCTCATGAGTAGGTTATGCAACTGATTTTGTCTTCTATCATTAAGGAAATAATTTTCATAAATAAGCAATCAGTGGGTCATTGTCACTTTTTCTTTCCCTGTATACAATGGCAATCCATTATGTCTTTGGCATCTTTGTTTGGAGAGCTTCTGAGAACAGGAGTTATGAATTATTTTTGAGCTCCCAGAATTACACACCATTGAAATTTACAGATTGCTATCATCTGCTTTCTCAGTCCTGGACTTAAGCCTGTAAGCCCCAAATAAAACTTACAATTTTTTTAAAACCCTGAACCAGAATTGTTAAACAAGCACAGGGAAGTTCAATATCAATTTAGCTGGGAGAGGTTAAAACAAATCCACTTGCTATGCACATTTGATTTGTGGTATGTAATAGATTCCAAGAATAATCACAAGATTTGTTTGATGAAAGCTATGACAACAAAATGGAATATTGACTTATGCTACCTCCAGGCCATTTTTCCCTTATACATTTAATAAGCATTTATTGAATCTTTGATAAGTCCCAGAATTATGCTAAATAGAATCCAGAAAATACAAAACAAAACCTAATAATATGTGATGCCTTAGTAGGCAGTAGTGCTGAGAACATTGGACTGGACATTTGGAAACCCGGGTTAAAAACCAATTTGCAAATAACTGCTATGTGATCTTGGATAAGTCATTAATCTCTCTTATGCTGTCTCCTCAGCTATAAAATGAGTTAAATTGTATCCTTTTGGGTTTCTTTCAAAGCTCAAAGTTGTGTGGTCTGTAGTAAGTCCTAAATAACTGAGAAAGTTGAAAAATATCGATGTTGCCTAACCCTCCAGACAAAATGAAGGAGAATTCTAAAGTTTAAAAGAAAAGAAAAATCATAGGATGTACTTTCAGTATTTCCTGATAAATATGGGTCTTTGAAATGTTTATTCTTCTTTCAAGAGTTGTCCTTTCAGTTTAAGCCTCTTTTGTTACAGATCCCTACAATACATAATTGCCCTAGAGGTAGGTAGGTATTAAGAAACTGTAATCATAACTGTTCTAAAAAGAGCAACAAGAAAGCAATGTTAACAACAACAAACTGATCACCCATTTCTCTATTAGCAAGATGACTTTGTAAAGTCTATTTTAGTTTACATCACAAAATCTATGTGATTTAATTTATCTTTTGTCTTTGGTCATACTGCTTTCTTATTTCATGTTTCTATGCTACTAACAGCTTTTAGCACCTGAGTCCACATTTGGAACTGTCTCATCCCCTGGTCAAATAAATAATCTTTACTAATAGAAGGCATTGTTAGTAAGTGTAAAACAAACATTTGGGACATAAAGATCATCTTTAGACCTTCCTAAGATATATTTTAATCAACATTTCTTACATAGAATCTCTTAGTTTTTGTGCTTTTAAGTCTTTCCAGCCAATTTTTATTTCTTATTTTTATTTTAAATTGTGTGTGGGATATGAAATACCCTATCAGAGAATCTGTGTTGAAAATTCATTGTTTAAATTCCTATAGTGAGTTCTTCTCTGCATATAGTACCAATGACAAGATCAAGGATTGTTTGAATTGTAGGCATCAACACAGTGAACAACAAAGGGATTCCAAGTAAAAATGTTTACCATAAAAACTCCCACACTCAAATATAACGTGATTTATCAAGTTAATTTGCTCAATAAAATATACTTCTATTTCCAAAGAGATAATTTGTCAGAATGGTTCCTACTCCACAGACAGCAGAGTGTATAAGAATAGGCCAAAACATCAGCAAAATGTATGATTTTGTCTACAAGAAAGAGGAACTAAGCCAGTCTTACGGTCAGGAAGAATAAGGACTTAAATCCTGTTAATCTTTTCTTAAGTCATTGAAGAAATCAAAGAGAAGCTGGCAAATAGATTGTAGCCAGAAAAGAGAAGTAATTTTAAGCAAATAGTACAATATTTTAGCAAAAGCAAGAAAAAAAATTATGCTGAGAATGAGCCTGCATATATTGCTTTGAGGAAAGTTATTGTGTAAATAGTGTGCACTAAAAAAAGCGTATCCTTATCCACACACACACTCACAGGCAAACAGTGGCATTGCTGTCAGTAACTGTTTGACATGCTAGCCTCACCCTGGGTGCTGCTTTCTGTTTTTAAACAAATCAAGTAGAAAATCCTTATTTCATTTCTACTTTTCTTCCTTGTTGGGACACAATTATATTAAGAAGAATAACACAAAATCCAAAATTTATATTATTTTCTTTTTAAACCTTGAAGTAACCCCTTTCTCATATAGACTATAAAGTTAATGGTACATATGAGAAGTTAATAGGCTGATAAGTCATTTTAAAGATCCAATTGCTTAAACAGCATACATTTTTCTAACTAGTAACATAAAAGAGATCTTAAATTCCAGGTGTAAAGATATGTATTTCCTTTAACACAGCAAATCTACTCTTGCTGGTACTTAGCATAATTATCATCAATAGAAAATAAATGACAAGCTTATATTCAAATTGTTGATGAAATACAAGCACAGGAATAACTGTTAGTTCAGATTATAAGCTACATCCAGTTATTTTACCTCTACTAGCATTTTAGAAAGATCTGAAACAGTTCCACTAATAAAATAACTGGAAGAGAAGACAGTATCATTTCTCACTATGAAAGCCTGTTGACTTCAGAACATTAGACACAACCTTAAACAAAAAGTTGTCCAAATGTTTTAAAATGTTTTATAGGTTCTAGACAAAACAAAATGAAATTTAAAACATCTATAAGATCCTAACTTTAGAGAAAATATTGCACAAGCAGTGAATTATAAACATAATGATAATGATAATAAATGATAATGTCACTCTTGCAGTTGCTTCTGATAAACAAGTATTTATTTGGAGCTAAGTCCCAGAACTGTGATAAGAATGTTCTGTGTTGTCTTATACCTTTATGTCTACATCTATATGTCTAATCATATAAACGAGGGCTATCTGTAAAGTATCCAGCCATTGTTAATATACTGAGAATGGTTTGCGCAGCATGGATGTAACCCGTCAGCCATGCAGAGTGGACTGTAGTACATGTGTGAACAGTGACGACTTCACTGTACTAGTCAGTGGGGAGCTAGACACTGTTGAGTGAGCATGTGTACTGTGTGACCGTCACATTCTAAATGACTGAGCGAGTAGAGAAATGAATCTGTATCAAATTTTGAGTTAAGCTTGAGCATTCCTCCGCAGAAACTATTCAGATGATTCAGAAGCCTTTTGGGGGAGGATGCAATGAGTGCAGTGCAAATAAAATTGTGGCAAAAATGCCACAAAAATGGTCAAAAATCTGTTGAAACTGATCCATGTTCTGGAAGACCTCCAATAAGCAGAACACCTGAGAATGTTGAACGTGTACAGGTTAAGTTAAGAGACACTGGGAGAACTGTGTGAGGTCCCAACATGCCTACTTGGAAGGGGACTGAGGCATCACTGTCCTGTGTACAATGTTTCTTGTATCTGTATCTTCTTCACTAAATGTCCCTGTTTTTCATATTACATGGCCAGATACCTTCCAGATAGACCTTGTATATACACTGTTCATGTCTCTAAACCGTTAGTACTGAAAATAATCCCATAATCTCATTTTTCAAATGATGAAACTACAGCTATTAAATAATTTGCCAAAAGCCAAATATCTTGGAATTAGAAAAATCTAGATTTGAACTCAACATAACTGACTCCAGAAGGAATAGTCTTAACCACTGTGGAGAAACTTTACCACCACAGCAATTCCTGTGAAAAAAGAACTGGGGACAGGTTGATGGACATGACAGGATACAATTGCCAAAAAAGAAGAAGAAAAAAAAAAAGAGGTGATGATCTTAGGCTGCACTAATAGCTTTTTAGTATTCACATATATGAAGGTAACATTACTTTTACTGGTCATACCACACGTGGAGCTCTAGCTTTAGTTCTAGACATGACATTTTAAGAGGCACAATAAATAATTGGAGCAAATACAGAAAAGAGTAACAACACAACGTAGGAGCTTAAAGTCACGTTGTGGAAGGAATGATAGGAGAAACCAGAGATGGTTGTCCTGAAAAAGAAGAACAGAGAAAAGGACTATTCTGTACCTACCAGGTATGAGGCACTCTGCTAAATAATTTAATTGTTAGCCAGGAAAACATGCTAAACCACCTCTGCCTTCCGAAGAGGCTTACAATCTCTATGAAAAGCCTTTATCATAACCTTGCCATTTTGCTTATCAGAGCATGAAGATTGTTTGGAATATGCAAAATAAGCTGGAAACTAAGTTTGGGAGTAGGGATTGGAAAGTATTGTATTAATTCTGATTTATGATAATATTTTATATTAGTTATAAAGAATTATTAATAAAGGGGAATAAATTTGGATATCTCAAAGACAGTAATGAATGGAAGGCAAAATCATGTCAACAATAGGAAAAACATGTACTCACCATCAAACTGGCACTGACTGATCAACACTAAGGTGCTCACACAGTTGTAATATTTTTTGCGGGTAGGAGAGTTGGGGGTAGGTAAACTCACAATTAATGGATGCGGTGAGTATTGTAGGGGAAGAAAGAGCATGTCTCAAATCATGGTTGGGATGTGGCAAAGTCGTAACATGTAACCAAAATGTTTGTAGCCCCATAATTTCCTGAAATAAAAAAAAAAATTAAAAAAAACCAAAAAAGTCATGTCAAAAGTAGAAAAATAATACGAACATGTCAATAAAACTACAATTGCTAAGATAAGCAGCCATTCTTACTAAAAGTAAAAAAGAAATTAATATAAATAGAAAGAATTAAATTAAATAGGGAAAAGATTAATTAGCTTTAAGAAAAGCAAATATTAGTCCTAGCGATCACATTTTTATTAAATGCAGAGGAAAAAAGGAGATGCTTACCATTAACATCATTATCTAAACATTTGGGGAGGTTTTATTGCATGCGATAGTAAAGTAAAATTTAATAACTAATATAAGTATTGGAAACAGTATGGTATAATCTTACTGATATACTTTGCTGATTATATGATTGTATACTTAAATATTCAATAGATTATACTATATATTTAGTGGAAGAATTTGGTAAAGTGGCTGGATACAAGATAAATATATAAAATAGTTTTTCCATATTAGTAATAACTGCCTAAAAAATGTAAATAGTAAAACTATTCTAACACAATAGTTACAAATAAAAGTATAAAGTATTATAGGAGGTTATGAAATATGATCTGAAGAAAAGAAAATACATTCTTGAATATAGGTGTAGCATAAAGCTTAAGAATCTGTATTTCTAGCAATAGCCCAGGAGATGCTGATGGTTCTAGTCCAGGGAACTACATCTTATACTATGTATGACAATGAATTTGATAAATTAATTAAATGAATACATCTTTAGAAAGACACGATTTATCAAAATTAGCACAAAAGCAAATACAAAATCTGTAAAGTTTCATATCTGTTTACAAATTAGAATCCTTAAAAAAATTTACACAAAGAAAACTCCAGGCCCAAATGGCTTTACCAGGGAATTCTTCCAGCCATTTAAGGAAAAAATTACACCAATCATACACAATTCTTTCCAGAGAATAGAGGAAAACAAACACAAAAAAGAAACAAAAAAATGTGCACAGCTTATTTTATGAAGTCAGCATATTATTAAATCAAAGCTTTAGAAGGATATTATATTAATAGGAAAAGAAAATATATATATATAGTTGCCTGGCATGAACATAGACTCCAAAATCCTAAAAATAAATAAAATAAAATAAATATGTAACCAAAATGCATCCATCACTATATGAAAGAGGGAGACACACACACACACACACACACACACACACACACACACACATACAGAGAGAAAGAGAGAGAGAGAGAGAAATAGAGACAGAGACAGAGACAGAGAGAGAACAGCTGAGTCCTTGATGGCAACACTAAGTAACTGCACCAGCCTTGGATTGTCTACCTGGGGACTGCTTGATAAGTGGCAAAATTAAATTAAATTAAACTTACCTATATAAGCAGTCTTAGCTGGGTTTGCTATTATATGCAACTGAATGATTTATTGATTGATACTACTCTATCACCTACAAAAACCACGGTATAATCATCTAATCATTACCTTCTGTATTTCCAGTACCCCAACTGTTCACCCCAACTTTGAATCCAATCCATTAATTTGGTCACTTTTTTACTCACTGCACACTCAGGCCTTCCTCACTTGCCTCCCTTCCCAGCTTAGTCTACGTTCCATCATTGTTGTCATTTCTTAGTGTATAATTTCAACTCTTTTGACATCTGCCCTTTGTTGCCATTTGCCTGACAAAACCCCAACTCTAGTTAGGTTAAATCTCTGCACACTCATGATTGTACGTGGGCAGCTCACATGATTCCTTAAAAACCAGCCACACTGCTAACCAATTTCACTTTAAACCACTAACCATGAGCCTTTCGAACTGCCAAGAAAACTTACCACATTTCCTCATCAGTTGATTCTCCCCCACTTCATGGTGACAGTTTCACAGATATTTCTCTATTTTGAAACATCCCATACTACTCTTTGCCCTCCTCACTCTTATCTGATGACTCAATATTTTACTATCACAATAGAAGCAATCAGAAGATAATGCCCTCATCTTCTTCCACCAACTCTACTGACATACGTGCAACTCTTACTGTATAAACCCTGCCTTGCTATCAGTTATCACTTAACTATCATACAAGAACAACACAGTGTCCCAGGTCAAAATCAGGAAGATGCTTAGAAAACATATACTAGCCAAGCACAGTGACTCACACCTGTAATCCTAGCATTTTGAGGGGGCCAAGGTGGGAGGATTGCTTGAGATCAGGCGTTCAAGGCCAGTCTGAGCAACATTGCAAGACCCTGTCTCTACAAAAAAAAAACCCAGAAAATGAAAAACAAAAAACAAAAATTAGCCAGAAGTGGTGGCACATGCCTGTGGTCCCCAGCTACTCCAGGGGCTGAGGAAGAAGGATCACTTGAGCCCAGGAGTTTGAGGTTGAGGTGAGCTACTAATATGACAATGTCGCTGCCCTCATGCCCGGACAATGAAGTGATACCCTGTCTCCAAAAACAAAAGAAAATAAAAAAGAAAGAAAAGAAAACATGTACTACAGCAGTGTTCCTCAAAATGTGGTACTGAGACCAGCACATCAGTGTTACCTGGGAACTTGTTACAAATGCCAATTCCCAGACCTATTGAATCAGGAAGTCTGGAGAATGGGATCCAGCACTCTGTGTTTATGCACCCCTCCAGGTAATTTCAATGTGTGCTGAAGTTTGAGAATCCCTGGTCTAAAATGTACTGATCCAGTTAGATTTTAACTCCTGCTCCAAACAAAGTAATGTACAATAACTCATTGTTTTATTATTAGGAGGAAAGAAGAGAGAGAGGAGCATGTTTAAATGCACAATTTTTACTTTAAGAAGTTTTGCCCCTAGGTTCTAACTCATTCTTTTTCTAGACAAAATTGAAGTTCAGGTACAGTAGTACCCAAGTTCATATAGCTAGCCTTGATTCTACCCTTTAATAGTGATGTGTAATGGAAAAATCAATTATCATTCTCCTAGAGTAGCTAATCTCTACCCTTCTGCATTAGTTTCCTGGGACTGCCATAACAAATTACCACAAACTGAGTGGCTTAAAACAAATTTATTTTCTAACAGTTGTAGAGGCTACAATCCTAAATCCAGGCATTGGCAGGGTTGGTTACTTCTGAACGTTCTAAGAGAGAATCTATTTCATGCCTCTCTCCTAGCTTGTGACGGTGGCCAGCAATCCTTGACATTCCTTAGGTTGTGGATGTGTTACTCCAATATCTGCCTCCGTTTTCATACGGGCTTCTCCCCTGCATGTCTGTTTCTGAATCCAAATTTTCTTCCACTTATAAGAAATCAGGTGTTAGATCTGGGCCCATCCTAATTCAGAATGATCTTGTCTTAACTTTATGAAAACCTCAAAGACCTTATTTCAAATAAATACCTCTCACATTCACAAGTATAGTGGTTAGGACTTGACTATATCTTTGAGGCAGGGGAGAGAGGATCACAGTTCAACACTGTAAACTTATCTTCTACCATCCAAAGACTATGGAAGGGGGAAAATGAATAAATTTTCACTGCCAAAAAAATAGAATACAAATACAAACTGTTCCTTATACAATATGTTGTTGACTCTCTGTGAATCACAGAGTAGCATATCCGTAGTGCTTAGAACCATTGCCCCTGACCTCAGCCCACTCCATATGAGAACTGTGACATGAATATGCTGTGCCTGCTAGCTACTTCCACTACCTACTCCACTTGCTGAACCAAGGATGCTGATTCCTGAATTCTGCCTCCAGGGCTGCCACTATCCATGGAACCATTCCAATGTAGAATGCTCTATCCTATCCCACATGTGTTAGGCCTCCCTCCAGGGCTGCAGCTAAATTCTAAACCTAGAGAAGAAATAAAATGACAAAAATTCATATTATTTCATTTTTTTCATTGCAAAAACTTCAGTGCACTCGTGACAGCAATGTGGTATGAATACATTGGTGAGATTAATCATCCTTATTTTATTTCAAATGTGGCTGACCAAGCATTTGTGATAGAAATGGAAATGACAACAGGTCTACCATTGTCTTGTTTGCTTGTTCTTGCATTGTTCATGTTTTTCAATCCATAGTTTTTTGTTTGTTTCATTTTAAATTTATTTTTAATTATTATGGGAACATGATAGTAGTATATATTTATAGGGTACATGTGATGTTTTGATAGAGGCATATAATGTGTATTAGTCAAATCAGGGTAACTGGGGTATCCATCAACCTCAAGCATTTATCATTTATTTGTGTTAGGAACATTCCAATTCCACTGTTTTAGTTATTTTAAAGTATTCCATAACTTATTGTTGACTATAGTCACTTTGTTCATTCTATCTAACTATATTTTTGCACTCATTAACCATCCCTACTTTATCTCCCCCTCCTCACTACTCTTCCCAGACTCTGGTAACCATCATTCTACTCTCTGTCTTCATCAGATTAATTGTTTTTTAAATTTAGCTTCCACATATAAGTGAGAACACTCAAGATTTGTCTTTCTGTGCTTGGCAGAAACTCACTTAACATAATGTTCTCTAGTTCCATCCATGCTATTGTAAATAACAGGATTTCACTCTTTTATGGCTAAATAATATTCCATTAGGTATTGATTTTCTGTTTTCTTTATCCATTCACTCATTGATGGGCATGTAGGTTGATTCCGAAACATGGCTATTCTGCATGGTGCTGGAATAAACATGGGAGTGCAGATATTTTTTTGATATGTTGATTTTCTTTCTTTTGGATACATACCTAGCAGTGTGAGTGTTGGGTCATATGGTAGTTGCATTTTTAGTTTTTTGAGGAACGTCCATACTGTTCTCCATAGTGGTTGTACTAATTTACATTCCCACCAACAGTGTATGAGAGTTCCCCTTTCTCCACATCTTTTCCAATTTTTTTTATTGCTTGCCTTTTTGATAAAAGGCATTTTAACTGGGCTAAGGTGATATCTCATTGTAGTTTTGATTTACATTTCTCTGATGACTAATGATGTTTATCATTTTTTCATATACCTGTTGCCATTTGTATGTCTTCTTTTGAGAAATGTCTATTCAGATCTTTTGCCCATTTTTAATTAGATTATTTGATTATTTCCTATTGGGTTGTTGGAGCTCCTTATATATTCTACTTAATAATTCCTTTTTAGTTGGGTAGTTTGCAAATAGATTCTTCCATTTTGTGGATTGTGTCTTCCCTTCACTGAGGTTATTTCCTTTGCTGTGCAGAAGCTTTTTACTTCGATGTGATCCTATTCGTCCAATTTTGTTTTGGTTGCCTGGGGGTTTTACTCAAGAAATTATTTTCTAGACCAATGTCCTGAAATGTTTCCCCAGTTTTTTTTTAGTAGTTTCATACTTTCAGGTCTTATATTTAAGTCTTTAATCCATTTTGATTTGATTTTTGTATATGGCGAGATAAGGGTCTAGTTTCATTCTTCTGCATATGGATATCCAGTTTTCCCAGCACAATTTATTGAAAAGACTGTCCTTCTCTCACTATATGTTCTTGGCACTTTTGTCAAAGATAAGTTCACTATAGATATGTGGCTTTATTTCTGCATTCTCTGTTCTGTTGCGTTGATCTATGTGTCTGTTTTTATGCCAATATCTATGTGTTGTTTTGGTTTCTACAGCTCTGTAGTATAATTTAAAATCAGGTAATGTGATTCCCCCAGTTTCATTCTTTTTGCTCAGGAGGCTTTGGCTCTTCTGGGTCTTTTGAGGTTCCATATAAATTTTAGGATTATTTTTTCTATTTCTCTGAAGAGTGTCATTGATATTTTGATGGGGATTGTAATGAATCTGTACATTGCTTTGGGTGGTATTAACATTTTAACAATATTGCTTATTCTAATTCAGGAACATGGAATATCTTTGATTTTTTTTTTTTTTTGGTGTCCTCTTCCATTTCTTTCATCAATGTTTTATAGTGTTCATTGTAGAGATCTTTACTTCTTTGACTAAGTTTATTCCTAGGTATTTTGTTTTATTTGTGACTTATAAATGGGATTACTTTCTTGGCTTCTTTTTCAGATGTTTGCTGTTGGCATATAGAAGTGCTACTGAATTTTGTATATTGATTTTGTATCCTACAAGTTTACTGAATTTGTTTATTAGTTCTAATAGTTTTTTATGGGCTCTTCAGGTTTCTCTAGATATAAGATCATGTCATCTGCAAACAAGGGTAATTTGGCTTATTCCTTTCCAATTCAGATGCCTTTTATTTCTTTCTCTTGTCTGCTTGCTCTAGCTAGAACTCCCAGTACTATGTTGAATAACAGTGGTGAAAGTGGGCATTCTTGTATTGTTTCAGATCATAGAGATCAGTTTTTCCCTATTTAGAATGATATTAGCTATGGGTCTGTCATTTATGGTTTTTATTATATTGAGGTATGTTTCTTTATATACAATTTTTTGAGAGGTTTTATCATGAATGGATGTTGAATTTTATCAGATACTTTTTAGCATCAATTGAAATGATCATATGGCTTTTGTCCTTCATTCTGTTGATATGACATATCACAGATTTGTCATATCATGATATATCACATTTGACATATCATGATTTGTGTATGTTGAATCATCCTTGCATCTCTGGGATGAATCCCACTTGATCATGATGAATAATCTTTTTAGTGTGTTGCTGAGTTCAATTTGCTAGTATTTTGTTGAGGATTTTTGTTCGTCAAAGATGTTGGCCTAGTTTTCTTTTTTTATTGTGTCTTTGTCTGGCTTTGGTATAAGTGTGATACAGGTCTCATGCTATGTGTTTGAGAGTATTCCCTCATCTCAATTTTTTGGAATAGTTTAAGTAGGACTGGTACTAGTTCTTCTTTGCATGTTTGGTAGAATTCAGCAGTGAAGCCATCAGGTCCTAGCTTTTCTTTGACAGGAGACTTTTTATTATTGCTTCTACCTAGTTATTGTTATTAGTTTATTCAGGTTTTGTATTTCTTCCTGGTTCAAACTTTTTAGGGTTGTGTCTGGGAATTTATTCATTTCTTCTAGGTTTCCAAATTAATTGGCATATAGTTGCTCATAGTAGTCTCTAATGATCCTTTGAATTTCAGCAGGATCAGTTGTAATGTCTCCTTTCCATCACTGATTTTATTTATTTGGGTCTTCTCTTTTTTTTTTTTTCTTAGTCTGGCTAAAGGTTTATCAATTTTGTTTATCTTTTTAAAACATCAACTTTCTGTTTCATTGTTTCATTGTTTTTTCTATTTTTTTAAATTTAAATTTCATTTATTTCTGCTCCAATCTTTATTATTTCTTTTCTTCTCATTTTGGGTTTGGTTTGCTCTTGTTTCTCTGGCTCTTTAAGATGCATGGTGAGGTTGTTTATTTGACGTTTTTCCACTTTTTGATGTATGCACTTATTGCTATAGTATGGCTTTTTCTGCATTGCATAGATTTTGATATGTTTTATTTTCATTTTCATTTGTTTTGAGAAATTTCTCAATTTCTTTCTTAATCCTTTCATTGACCCAGTGGTCATTCAGGAGCATATTGTTTAATTTCCATGTGTTTGTATAATTTCCAGTGTTCCTGCTGTTATTTATTTCTAGTTTAATTCCATTGTGGTCAGAGAAAAAATTTGATATGATTTCAATTTTTTAAGACTAATTTTGTGGCCGAATATATGGTCTATCCTTGAGAGTGGTCCATTAGCTGAGAAGAACATGTATTCTGAAGCTGTTGGATGAAACATTCTGTAAATATCTATAAGGCTTATTTTGTCAACAATGTAGATTAACTCCAATGATTATTTTGTTGATTGTCTCCCTGGATAATCTGTCCAATGCTGAAGGTGAAATTTTGAGGAAATGCTGAAAGTGAGGTGTTGAGATTCCCAACTATTATTGTATTGGAGTCTATCTCTCTTTTTAGCTCTGATAACATTTACTTTATATATCTGGGTGCCCCAGTGTTTGGTGCATATGTACTTAGCATTGTTATACCCTCTTGCTGAATTAATCCCTTTATCATTATATAATGACTTTCTTTGTCTCTTTTTATAGTTTTTGTCTTGAACTCTATTTTATTTGATAGAAATATAGGTACTCTTGATCTTTTTTGATTTTCATTTGCATGGAATATCTTTTTCCATCCCTTTATTTTAAGTCTGTGCATGCCTTTATAGGTGAAATGGGTTTCTTGCAGACAACATATAGTTGGCTCCTGTTTTTTTTTTTATTATTCAGCCATGCTATGTCTTTTGATTGGAGAATTTAGTCCATTCACATTCAATGTTATTATTGATAGGTAAGGACTTACTACTGTCGTTATTTGATTTCTGGTTCTTTTATGGTCTTCTGATTCTTTCTCTCTTCCTTCCTGTCTGCCTTTGTTAAAAGTGATTTTCTTTGGTAGTGTGTTTTCATTTCTTATTTTTTATTTTTTGTGAATCTGTTGTAGGTTTTTGATTTGAGGTTACAATGAGGCTTGCAAAAAGACATTTTATAAGCAATTATTTTAAACATATGACAGCTTATCTCTGCTTACAAACAAAAAGGAATCTAAAAGAAATTTTACAGTTTAACTCATCCCCACTCTGCTTTTTAACTTTTTGTCATTCTTATTTATATTTTCTTATACTATCTATCTCTCAAAAAGTCAGTATAGTCATTATTTTGATAGGTATGTCTTTTAATCTTCCTACTCAAGATACAAGTGGTTTATACACTGCAATTACAAAAATAGAGTATTCTGTGTTTGTGTACTTACTGTTACCAGTGAGTTGTATGCCTTTAGGTTTCCTATTTTTTATTAACGTCCTTTTCTTTAGATTTAAGAGCTCTTTTAGCATTTCTTGTAGTATAGATCTGGTGTTGATGAAATCCCTAAAGTTTTTTTGTTTTGTTCTATTTTTGTTATGGGAAAGTCTTTATTTGTCCTTAATGTTTGAAGGATAATTTTGAAGGATATACTATTCTAGGGTTAAAGTTTTGTCCTTTCAGCCCTTTCAGTATGTCATGCTAGTCTCTTCTGGCCTGTAAGGTTTCCACTGAGAAGTCTGCTGCCAGACTGATCAGAGTTCCTCTATGTGTGTGTGTGTGTGTCTTTTTTTTCCTTGCTTCCCTTAGGATTTTTTTCTTATCTATGGCCATTGGAAGCTTGATTATTAAATGCCTTGAGATAATCTTGGTTTGGTTACATCTGTTTGGTATTCTATGACCTTCTTGTACCTGAATATTGATATCTTTCCCTAGGTTTGGAAAGTTTTCTGTTATTATTTCTTTGAATAAACTTTTTACCCCAATCTCTCTATCTCCTCATTATAAAGCCAATAACTCTTAGATTTGCCCTTTGAGGCTATTTTCTAGATCTTGTAGGTGTGCTTCATTCTTTTTTATTTTTTTTTTCTTCTATGCTGACTATGTATTTTCAAATAGCCTGTATTCAAGTTCATTAATAATTTTTTCTACTTGATCTGTTCTGCTGTTGGGAGACTTTGTGCATTTTTCAGTTTGTCAATTGAAGTTTATAGTTCTAGAATATACGCTTGATTTTTTTATTATTTCAATCTCTTTGTTAGATTTCTCTGTTAAGCTTCTGAATTCCTTCTTTGTGTTGTCTTGAAGTTCATTGAGCTTCTTCAGATAAGCTATTTTGACTTCTTTGTCTGAAAGGTCATATATCTCTGTTGCTTCAGCATTGGTCACTGGTACTTTATTTATTTTGTTTGATGAAGTCATATTTTCCTGGATGTTCCTGATGTTTGTGGATGTTCATTGATGTCTGGGCATTGAAAGTTAGGTGTTCATTCTAATCTTCAGAGTCTAGGCATATTTGAACCTGTCTTTCTCAAGAAGACTTTTCAGGTATTCAAAGGGAATTGAGAGTTGTGATCTAAGTCTTTAATCACTGCTGTATCAGCATTAGGGGCACTCCAAATCCAGTAATGCTGTGACTCTTGTAGATTCCTGGTGGTATCACCTTGGTGGACTTGGGTAAGATATGAGAGAATTTCCTGGATTACCAGGCAAAGTCTCACATTCTCTTCCCTCCCTGTCTGTGCTGGGCTGCTACACTTGAGGGAGGAGTGATATGGGTACTCCCTGTGGCCATCACAGCTGGGACTGTGCCAGGTCACACCTGAAGCCAATCCAGTCTCACCCAAAGGTCATGGTGACTGTTGCCTGGCTATTTCTGATGTTTACTCAAAACTCAAGGGCTCTTTTGTCAGCAGGTGTTGAATCTTGCCAGGACTAGGACCTTCCCTTCTGGGCAGCATGTTTCTTTCTGGCCCAAGATGGGTCTAGAAATACCATCTAAGAAGTAAGGCCTGAAATCAGGGGCTTCAGGAATCTGCTTGGTACTTCATTTCACTGTGGCTGACCTGGTACCCAAGTTGCAAAACAAAGTCCTCTGAACTCTTCCCTTTCCTTTCCCCAAACAGAAGAAGACTCTCCCAAATTTCCTTGCCTGGAGTTGGGGGATGGGTGACACAGGTACTTCTTATCTGCCACTGCTGGCGTCTCACTTTGTCATGTGCATCCCAATCCATTGGCTCTAAGCCAGCACAACCACAGAAATTGCCCAAGGATGGCAGACTGTGTAGTCTGACTGCCTGTAAAATTTATTCTAGGCCACAGGCCACTTTTTCAGCTGCTGGTGGGGCTAGCCAGAACTCAGGTTTCTAACATTGGGGCAGAGGATTCCACTCTGGCCAGGCTGATCTAAATGCTCCTTCTGTGAGGGCCCCCAGCAGAATTCTGCCCTGTGCGGTATTCCCCGGTGACAGGGCAGCCCTGAGTTCCAATGCAAAGCCCCACAATCACTTCACTTTCCCTTCCCTCCCTGGGCACATAGAGTCTGTCTCCACCCAGTGTACTGGTGTGGCACTGCCAGGGGATGGAGGAGGAGTGGTATAGGCATCGCAAGACTGTCTTTTCTGCCCTCTTCTATTCCTCTTTCCTTGATATCATGTTAGAACCAGGTACCTGATATTTGGCTCTTATGAAGGTGTTTTCTTGCATGGATAGTTGTTGACTTTGGTGTTCTTGCAGGAGAAGGATTGCTGGAGGGTTCTATCTGGCCACTCTGTACACTTCCTCAATCCATAGTTTTTTGCTTTTGTTTTTGTTTTTTAATTCATAGTTTTTTTTGAAGAAATCTTTTAGAGCCATTTGCCAATTTGGAGAACGGTTGTGTAATTAAAACTAGATACTATAATCCATAAATCCGCTTCACTATGTTCAGGTCAACTGTGACATACTGTCCTCCCTCCCTATATTGTAAAAAGTTCTGCTTATCTTTCAGGATATATTGGGGAAAAGCATTATGCATGATTGCCTCATGTATGTCCAAGGAAAGAAAAAGAAAGAAGAGAAAAAGAAGGAGAAGAAAAAGAGAAATCAGAAGAATAAGGAGGGAGAGGAGGAGGAGAAAACTCAGAAGCAGCAGAAGAAGCGGCAACTGCCATCACCATGAGGATCAATCCATATAATTAATATTAATAAAATAATATATTTTTATAACAAATATTTTATAACTAGTATTAGATTATCATTCTCACATTTTCTTCATACTCCAGCAGCTCATCTTACACATACATTTTGAGAACACAAAAGGTAATGTCAGCATTCATCTGAATGAAGCACCCATAACATGTTTTCTCGGTTCCTCAATGTTTTCCTCTCACTTTAGCACCCACTCTTTTCTTTTGCCATTATGAACACTTCCCATTTGACCTCAAGTTTCTCTGCTTCTAGATTGCTTGCCCAACTACTCCTTTAATCCTGATCTTATGTAGTATAGAGACATCCAGTCTACTAACCCCTCTCATCATCCTTATTTTTCCCTCTTTCATGTCTTCACTTCCTTTCCAACATGGAATAAAAGACACAGCAAAATGCGCTGGTTAATGTCTGTGATTCTAGAGCCAGACAGGCCCAGGTGTATAACGTAGGGTGAATTACTTTACTTCTCTGAAGTTTATTCTCTTTGACATGGAAAGTGAGGATAAAATATTAGGAGTATTTAATAAAATAAAGTATGCAAAGTATCATACAGCAGGCTTTTGGTTCCAGAAAGTTTGGTAAACTATATGAATGTTACTGAGTGGTCAAGTAGATGAAGTCTGAAAGTATCTAGTGAGTTTAGTGGCATAGAGAAATAAATTTTCTGTACTATTATCATCACTATTCCCATTGATTCTTGGCTTCCATTCTTCTCTGTCTGGACTCTCTATCACCCTATCACATCTGGACATGGAAATATTACAAAAATGCTGGCAGTTGCTACTATCTGCCTTCCTTACAATCTTGTCATTCCATTATTGATCTTTGGTACTACTCTAGATTTTGAGTAAATCTCTTCTGGTTCCTATTGTACCTCTCCCAGCTTTACCACCGAGACCTCAATTTGGACACTATCACTGATCCAGTGTTAAAGATATCAAGGCACAGAGAAGAAAAATATGCAGGGGAATAGCATGGAAAAATGTATATCCCGAATTCTATCTCCAGTGCTGCCACTCTAATATATCATTTTCAGGATTAGAATTTAGATCATAAAAGAATTTGGTTTAGAAATAATTAATGTGTTGTGGAAAACCAGGTTGAGAGCTTGGAAATGCTTCTGCATTCCTATGTGATTAAGGTGGTCATCAGCTTGACAACAAAATGTGCTCAGCAGTCATCCCTCATCCAGTGCACGTGGTAGCTTGGGCCCAAGTCATCAGTAGCTGGCAAGACACTTTCTAAGGACAAAATTTTATTCTTGAATTTTTGGTTAATTTGTGCACTCCAGGTTTGATTTTGAATGCATGGATTTGCTGAAAATTTAGGTACCTATGGCTTAAACTATCACTTTGAGTGACACTTTCTCATATATATGCTCCTGAATGTCATAGCTATAAACTGCAAAAGTGGAACAGTTACTCTGACAGTAAGCACCAAAGCTAAGGGAAGTTTTCCCTTAGCTACTCTCATTTCTCTGGTTTCCAGGCAGTTTCCCATCCCCGTTCATTCTACCTAAGACTGTTTCTCCCAATTGGTCAAACCTTATAAGTCAAGTGGCACTTCTGTGAAGCCAGTCATTCTTTCCAAAATTCTGGAGGGGGGCTAAAACTAGTAAAAGCTAAACCTGAGCATAAAAGGCAATGACTTTTATAACTCTGGAATACATGATAGCAATCTTTGAAGTTTATTGGAAACTTTATATTTTATATTACTAGAACCCAAAATAGAATTCTGAGCATTTAAATTGGGTTTCTAGGATTCTATTAGAGGTTAATTTACACTTGAAACATCTAGGACATTTAATTTTATAAACTTTGAAGCCAGGAAAATGTTCTTAGTATTTATAGGTTGGGGGAAAATGAGTGAAATGGTAATAAAAAGGAAATATTCTGTTTATGCTTTCTTTGGGATTACGTATAGGGTTACATTTTGACGGTCTGCCCAGAATTTCAAAACCTTGCATTTATATATCAAAGGTGCTTCATATGTGCCTTCTTCTTTGCTTCTATTACTTTAGACACTCGATTTTCCTCCACCTCGACAGAGGCTGTATGCCATAATTTCTTGTTTGGAATGTGTATATCAAG
Source organism: Avahi laniger (assembly GCA_963575035.1). Classification (NCBI taxonomy): domain Eukaryota; kingdom Metazoa; phylum Chordata; class Mammalia; order Primates; family Indriidae; genus Avahi; species Avahi laniger. The sequence continues at coordinate 26,416 of CAUYSK010069606.1, forward strand.
TTAGCATGGCCACACGTGAATCAGGAATCTTCACACTTTCTCAAATGCCAAATGGACACAACCACTTTAGATGATTATCACTTAGGGGACAATGGGTAACTCTAAATCCATTATGTCGTAGAGCAAAACGGAAATAGGCAATTTCTATCAGCCCTCACAATACAGGCAGCCATTTTCATTCAACTCTTTGCAATTCCTTTCAGGTTCTCCATCTCTTAAATTTTAGCCACTAGGGCTATGTAGCATACATTTTTATGAGCTTAACTACTGCTGAACTAAACTTTGCTTTGTGAATTATTTATACTAAGCATGTTTAAGCATTCCAGCATTATGCTAGCTTTAAAAACATGCAACATGTTTGACACATCCTAAACTTGTTCTCTTCAATAAGCCAGAATGCCTTTAAATCTTCCAGGAGCATAAATAAAATGCAAGAAGTACCTAAGAAAAGAAGAGAAATTAGCATAAATTTTACCAAAACAGCACTTGTATCACATGCAAGAAAGGCCAGCATATTATTTGGGAAGTACAAATGACAAAAGAAATCCTTTAAAAATTTTGCAAGGAGAATGAGATTTTAAATTTACATATCTACAAGGTGAGTTAAGGCAATATTAGGACTAAAAAGAGAGAATTGTTGGTAGACAAAGAACTGGAATGGATGTAATTAGCCCAAGATAGTCTACTAATCAGGTGAATGACTTTGGTAAGCTACCTAACTTCTGCAGGGCTTCATATATTTGACTTTAAAATTAATAAATTGAACTTATTTATGTAAATCTTGGTCACATGGCAGAAGTAAAGTGGGCTGGAGGGGTGGCTGTGAGCAGCTGGGGGTGTATTATGAAACGAGGATACCAAGGACTGGATCAAATGTGGAGCGTAGGGCATGATCAGAGCCAAAGCCTTAATGTAACCATCGAGTCCAGAGTATGAGGCAGAGGTAAAGACAGGCAAGTAAGTAATGAAGTTCAAGACCAGGACACAGAGTGGGACATGGACTAGGTATAAAAATAAGCACTGGGGGAAATGATTAAAGATACATCCTGTGATTAATGAATAGGGACCAGAGAGCTCCTTCTATGTGATGCCTATGGCAGAATCACATCAGCTTAAAGGAAAGGTGTCAGGGAGAATGTGACTAATCTTTCAGACCTCTCGCAGCTCTGTAATCCCACGATTATGGCTTTTCTTTTTCTTCTTCTAGACCTCACCTTCAAATCACCTTAGTCCATTTACCCCTTGGGTTCCCATCTTCAGAGAACATTCTTAACCTCTCTATGGGTTCATTCACAAAAATCCTTTTTGTCTTTTACTGGCCTAATTTCGTATATTTCTTTTGTTTTTCTCTCAATGCACATTCCATTTTTCCCTGCAGCACATTGCATTAGACTTTCTTATATTTCGTTCTAACATTTTTTATTTCACTAACATGACACTCTAATCCTATGGATTTCCTTTGGAAACAATTTTAGTGGTGTATATATTGATAGTCTTAAAAATTGTTGTCTTGTTTTCTTTTCCACAAAGAAAAGGTCACATTAAAAGAATTTTCTATGTATTTTTTGGTTAGGCTGATTTCTTCTTTCTTACTTAGTGGTATCTGATTTCGTCAAGAAATTCAAGTCTCTAGCCTACACCAGTTCAGGAACTCTTCTTTGATGGCTAGTATCCAGAAAGCTATGAGGTAACTTTATATTTAGTTATTGTTTTCAATTATTTAAGAAGCAGCACTTTTGTTTTATGCACTATAAGCAAATAATTTAAAAATATTAAATATATTTTCTTCAGAGAATCTGCAGCAGAAATAGATATATGCCTTATAAATTGAGATACAAAAATATCTCCATATTTACGTATTCTATTAAATGATATATTAAAATACTACCCCTTTGGATGGATGTTTACATTACCAAAACTGCTGAATTTTATCTATTTCTGTACATTCCAACACTGGTAATTGACAAAGCACCTCACGGATATCCCCAGCTACCAACCATTAGTGCTAATGATACGATCAAGGGACATATTTCAACAGATAGGCAATATCTGAAAAACAACCTACTAGGACAAAAGAATGCAAAGCCTTACTTTTTTGTCATTCATTTTTTTTTTACTTTCAAAGAAAAATCCTCCTACCAGCTGTCACCATACAAACAGCCATTTTCTTTTTTTTTTTATTTTTAATTTTTTTTTTATTTCAGCATATTACGGGGGTACAAATGTTTAGGTTACATATATTTCCCTTGTCCCACCCCAGTCAGAGCTTCAAGCGTGTCCATCTCCCAGGCGGTGCACACCCATCCTCTCCTCCCCCTCCCACCTGCCCAACACCTGATGAATGTTATTACTATGTGTGCACTTAAGTGTTGGTCAGTTAAGTCAGTTTATACCAGTTTGATGGTGAATACATATGGTGCTTGTTTTTCCATTCTTATGATACTTTTTCACTTAGTAGAATGGTCTCCAGCTCTATCCATGGTAATACAAGAGGTGCTAGATCACCACGGACAGCCAATTTCATTCAACTGCTTGCAATTCTTTTTAGGTTCTCCATCTCCTTCTTAAACTTTAGGCTTTAGAGCTAGATTGTACATACTTTTAAGAGCTTAGCTACTGCTGAGCAGAACAAGAATACTGTGTTTTGTAGATCTATGGATCACCACGTGTTTCTCAAGACCATGTGCCTCAGCATCTCCTGGAAGTTTGTTAAGAATTAAAATTTCTGGTCTCTTCTGGATCCTCTGAATCAGAATTTTCACTAGTGAAACGTAAGTATTCATATTTTTTAATGCTACTTCATGTGATTCTTATAAACACTAAATACCGGGATGCACTATATTAGAGTAAAATGGCTTAAATATCTACTTCCAAACATTTTCTCCATTAAGAGATTTTCCTCTGTGTGTCTCTTCTATTTGCTAAACCATGAATAACATTTGATTAATAAGGACAATTATTTTTCAGGACCAAGGACCATGTCTACTTTCTCTTACTTTTTTTTATTAAACATAGAAGTACTGAACTGCCTACTCCAAAAAATGTTTGCCATCAGTCTACCAAATTACAAATATACTATCTAAATGGAGAACCTATGGATATATCTGGCTTCATAATGTTTATATAAAGTCATTTCTTAACCAAACATTTTCTCACAAGACCATATATCAGGCAGTAGGACTCCCAGTAAGGTGGGCAGAAAGAATAAAAAACTTTCATCTGTTTTTCTGTTTCTTCTAGGATGCCCAACGTTACCCCTTTTCTTTCCTCTTGTCCTAAAGAATAAAAAAAAGCAACATCTGCCCCCTCCTGCTTCTATTTTTCTTCATGCATTTCTCTACAGCCATATTCACTGAAACATTCATGCTATTGCTCCCTAAATACTCAGGAAACAAGATGAGTTATGTCATTTCTTAGTTCAGGCTGGGTTTTATCATAAAATATGTTGCTTTTTCAAGAGATGGAAAGTTGTTCCTCAGTCCTGTACCATCTGTAAAGTGTGCCAGTACATACATTCAAAAGAATCCAAGTTTAGAAAAAACCCATTTTCCTATATTTTAGAGGCCTGGGTGATTCTGATTTCTTTAAATTCTAACATATTACTGGAGTGTGGGCTACATTTTCTTACAACTCTTGTCCCCTTCTATTTATTTTTTGCTGCTCCTTCTTTAATCACTAAATTTGTTTTTCAAAATTCAGTGCATTTCTACAAGTCAAATTATAATAAAATTCACGTCTATGCTTATTCTATGTTTATCTTTATTTCTGAATTCTTCTCTAGCCCGTAGTAGCACAAGATAAGGTAAAGAAAATTCAAGGCTAGGCATCATTACACCCAAGTTCTAGTCCTGAATCCAAGGCTACCACGTTGAGCCAGGTCGGCCAGCCATGCCCAGTATTGTGGAGAGTCCCTGAGTTGTGCAATCCAGCAGGTCCAAGGACCTTCCCTGACTTAATAGCCTGTGATATATGACAACATAATTGCATTGTCCTATCAGTAGCCAGTGCTTCACAGTGCAGTTGTATTGTGAAGCTATTTCATAAATTATGCTATTCCACACAAATAAAGACTTTTCCCTTTGATAATCTCAAATTCAAGAAGCTTAAAATTAAAAATATAATATTTTTGCTCTAAAACTACCACTGTTTCCTGACATTTAAATTCATATCTAGGCTCACTCAATAGATATGAATATGTTTTAGATCCCTGAGTCACCTAATATCTAAGTGCTCTGAACAGGTGTCAGCTAAGGAACTGATAATCCAGTTAGTGGAAACCTATAATACTAGTTTTGTTTCCACAGATGGTGTTGGATTATTAGAGTGGAAATATGCCAAGAAGTTTTTAAAGTACCTTTCCATTTAAGAGAGGGACCTGTACTAAGCTGGACTTTACATTATTTAAAGCTATGATAAGTGAATTCGGCTCTAATCTTTTCATGATGCAGTCTGACCAAATCCATTATTTTTTATGTCTCCTGAATTTCAGTTTTCCTGTTACTAACGCCTACGTCATATAAAGCGTTTCTGTGAGGAAAACGTATCATTCACTTTCAATGTGTTACTTTATTGCAATATCCTTTTCTTTTCAGAAAGCAGGTAATGGATGCTAATGGGCTGAAACAGAGTTAAGAAAAACAAAGAATGCTAAATCTACCTCTGTTTGACCATAGGGAAGTCATTTATTTTATTTTTATCTCAGTTTAGTCATCTGTTAAATAAGGTAATAAACTTGCTTTAAACTACTAAGGTTTTTAAGTATAAACAAGGGTTAAAGTGGTTTAGGATTTGTTTGTTCTTTAAAAAATAATATAAATCCAAGGTATTATTGTTACCTACCTAATCATACACACTTTCTATTATTGGTCTTTTAGTTAATAAGGATGGCAGTGTTGTAGAGTAGAAAGATTTGGAATTAGTAAATTCAGCTCTTTCAGTTAGCTCTGTGATATTGGGCAAATTATACTTGCATTTCTTTGGGGGCCTAGAATCTTATTTATCTATATCTGGAGAATTCTTTATTTTATGTATTTTGTTGAACTATTTTCCACTGTAGAACTTGAAAAGAGCAAAAAACCCACTCTTCTATCTGCCTCCTACTCCCAGTACTGAGGATATTGGCACAAGACCTGGGCTTCTCCAAAGAGATGCTTCCATCTGAGATTCTGAACTTGGATTGAGTAAAACAGGCAAAGAGAGAGTGCGATTAACTTTGTCAATGGGAACTGCAATGGTGCTCTTTTGGTCAGGATGAGAGTTTCAGGAGTTTCCATTTGGCTATTCTTACTAAATGACTTTTACCATATTGGTCAAAATGCTGATATAAGTATTCATCTGGTAATTGTGATATCTATCTCAACTTTATACTGAGGAACTGAGAAAAATTCCAGGGGATGGATTCAGAGGATGATGTTTTATGCCAGAATTCCAGTTGTCATCTCACCTCCAAAAACCATCACCCAAAAAAGTGGACTTAATGATGTTCAAAGTTCCAAACGATTAGTTTCAGCTCTGAGTTAGTGCTGATTTAGCCTAAAAATATTGGTGCATTCCTTAAGCTGCCCTAGTATATGGGGTACACTAGAGGGCATGTTTACATTAAGGACTTGAAGCCACACTCTATTGTCCATGCTCAAGCATATGGCCCTGCCTCGAGAGACACTGGATCTGTAAAAGTGCAGTCATCGGATTACAGTAATTTTCCTCTCTCCATGAGAATCTTCTCCAGACAAACCAACTTATCAGAGACTACTTTGAATGTACCCCTAAGGAAAAGGAGATGTCTTAATGTACTGAAACTTGAGTATCTAGAATAGATTAAAATCTCAAACATATGTAAATGCCAAGTAAATGAATATCACTTAATTAGAAGATATCAGATCTATCATTTTGTATTACCAAAAACTCACTTTGAAGTATAAACTACATCAGGCCTATTTTCTAGTTAGAGAAATAGGCAGCAAGCAGTATCCTTAGTGAATACTAACTTGGAATTTGAGACTTATGATTTTTTAATTTAAAATACACTGACTCCAGAAGCAAAATCTCAATGGCACCAATACTAAGAAGATATTTTTATATTTTCCATATTAGAATATTTAATAAATATCTGGTTTCAGAATGACTTCACTCCTTTTGAAATACATATTTTGTAAGAAAAATATTTTAAATGGATAATACCACATGTAATATTATGAGAAATTTTTAACCTAAAATGTTATCTAAAGGAATTTTAACAATCAAGCCTTATTATGAAACTATGATAATTACTATCATAATTGGCAATTGTAGTAGATAAATTGACCAGAAGCCCAGAAACAGGATTGTTCAAGAATAGAAATTTAGTATATACAGAAGTGGGAAAAGGAGGGACTGTTTAATAAATGGAGCTTAAAAAAAATTATCCATTATGTAAAAACAACAAATTTGATTCCTACCCCATACCATAATAAAAAAAATCAACTATAAATGGAATAAGGGTTGAAAATGTAAAACAAAAATATTAAACTCCTAGAGGAAAATATAGATGAATATTTTAAGACCTTTCAGTAGAGAAAAACTTCTTAATTCACAAAAATACAGAAAAAGAAATTCTGTTCATCCAAAATACCTTAAGAAAAGTGAAATGGAGGGACAGTCATAATTTAGGAGAAGACATTTACAACATTTGCAATAACAAGAGATTAGTATAAAGAATATATCTTAAAAACTCCTAAAATATCAATAATAAAAGCAGAAATTATATGAAAAACTGAATAAAAGACAAACATTTAACTGAAGAAAAAATTCACATGGACAGTAATATAGTCAGTATTATATTAATGGTCAGTGAAAGGCAAATCAAGACCATAATGAGATACAATTTTATAGCCATTAAATTTGCAAAACTCCAAAAGTCTGACAATACCAAGTTTTGGGAAGAATGTGGATTCCCAAGATCTCTTATACATTATTGTTGTTGTTGTTGTAAAGCTATATTAGTGAAGGAATTCTGGAAAACAGTTTGATATTACCTCCAGAATTTGAACATTCATATTCCCATGACCAGCAATTTTATTCTTAGACATATATACGAGAAAAGCTCATGCATATGTAAAACAGGGTGGGCCCTTAGTGGAATCGCATTTGTCCTCATAAGAAAGAGTTAGAGAAATTTTGAGACAGATACACATAGAGGAGGAAGAAATGTGAACACTGAGCTGAAAGAGAAATTTGAAGATGCCAGTGATGTGGTTATAAGCAAAGGACTGCTGGCAGTCACAGAAGCCAGAAAAAGCAAAGTACAGATTTCCCCCCTAGAATCTCTGAGGGGGTGCAGTCCTGCAGACACCTTAATATAGGCCCAATGAAACTAATTTCAGGCTTCTGGGCTCCCAAGTTGTGGTAATTTGTAACAGCAACCATAGGAAATGAATACACATTTCATTGACAAACCCACAAGTGTATTTTGTAAAATATTATTAGCTGAAATTAAAAAATTAAAAAAAACACAATTGTTCAATATATAGGTTTTGTAAAATAAAATACATGAACATGAAGGGATATAAGAAAAAAATTAAAAATAATGAGTATAAAAACCAGAGAGAATATTCTTAATTAAGACATTAATGAAATGACATCAGCAATATGGCAGAATAAGGGATCTTAAATCTCGTTTCCCAACAGATAAACCAATTTAACAGCCATCCACAGATAGAAATACCTTTACAAAAGCTCCAGAATGCAGTTGTGAGGTACCGACAAATACTGACTATTAGAAGATCCCAAAGCGAAGGACAAAAGTAAAAGCAGGCCGGGCGCGATGGCTCACACCTGTAATCCTAGCACTCTGGGAGGCCGAGGGGGGCGGATTGTTTGAGCTCAGGAGTTCGAAACCAGCCTGAGCAAGAGCGAGATCCCATCTCTACTAAAACTAGAAAGAAATTAATCGGACAACTAAAAATACACAGAAAAAATTAGCCGGGCATGGTGGCGCATGCCTGTAGTCCCAGCTACTTGGGAGGCTGAGGCAGAAGGATCGCTTGAACCCAGGAGTTTGAGGTTGCAGCGAGCTAGGCTGACGCCAGGACACTCTAGCCCAGGCATCACAGAGAGACTCTGTCTTAAAAAAAAAAAAAAAAAAAAGTAAAAGCAGCCAGGGAGAAGGGTACAAGGAAGAACCCAAAATGCAAGAGAAGAGTGGGGGTTCAATAGTATAAACTGAACACTTTATAAACTGCTAGAACTAAGGAAAATTGGCACAGCATCCACTGATTAACTTTAAGGAGAACGATTTCAGTAGAGAGTTGCAGCACCATGTATTGGGTTTCCTTTAAGTACATTTGTATGCTGCTTTCTAGAAACTTGCCATTCAGTCCTATTCTGTAACTTTAACTCTTCAACCAATTCAAAACAAGAATTATAGTCTCATCCCCAAGATGCCTAACCAGCGGTCCCCAACCGTTTTGGGCACCAAGGACCCGTTTCATGGAAGACAATTTTTTCACGGACGGGGTCGTGGGGGTTGAGGGTGAAGTGGAGCTCAGGAACTAATGTGAGTGCTGGGGACCAGCTGCAAACTGAAATACAGGTGAAGCTTCCCTAGCTCACCGGCAGCTCACCTCCTGCTGTGTGCCGCTCCCTTTCCTAAGTTTCATGGAAGACAATTTTTCTAAGGAGCCGGGTGGGCTTGGGGGAGCTCTGTGGCCTGGTCCCTAACAGGCCATGGACCAGCAGATTGGTCTGCAGCTCTCGGGTTGGGACTGCGTGCCTACTGGACTGAACTCTAATGCTTAGAATTCAGGTTTGTCTGAGATACTTGTGATTGCTGGGAACGGGTAGTGGTTACCCTAAGTAAGGACTTTAAATAAAGTGAAACAAAAGCTTTATGAGAAATTTCAGAGTAATATCTTTCAAATGGATTATTCATTTTAATAATACTAGAAGCTTTTAACAAAATAATGTTAATTTCCCTAATGTCATTCCCAGCAACAGTGTTACTGTAATGACATCAAATTATAATCAGAGTAACATATATATAAAAGAAGTGAGAGGCTAAAATCTGAAATGTGAATTATGGGAATATGTGAATTTGTAGCAATAAGTTTTTAGAAGTATGATTAGAGAAGCATCACTTATGCTCCACCAGTGTGGCTAATTTCTTCCCAGTGCCACTGAGCCCTACTGAGTTCATCAGTTCAGTTATCAATTATTTTGCATTTATCAATGGACACTAATTTTATTTTTCTCTGTGGTATTTTTTAAGTACTCTTAAGGGTAAAGTGGAATGGAAATGAGTCATTTGCTCTTGCTGTAACAACTGGCCAACTCAAAATATTAAGTGCCAGCTCTAAGGCTTATTATGAATACCACATTAAATACATCAAATGCCAAAATCGGTCATGTTGATACATTCAAACATGAAGTCAGAGTTTTCAGAATTTCAGTAAAATTGGAGTTCTGGGATTACATATGCATGTGATTAGCTGTTCATTCATTTGTTGATTTATTCAATCACTCATACACCAAATATTTATTGAGCATCTACCATGTGCCAGGACCTGTTCTTGAAGGAGTAGAGTGAACAAAACAGACAAAACCTTGCTCTCAATGAACATCCTAATGTTGCTTTATATGAGTTCATTCCATGAAATTAGAAAAATTCATTATGAATATATTTTGCCTCTTCTGAAGAAAGGTCATGTGTACTTAGGAAGGCTTTAGAGATTAGTTTTGTGATATATACAATATTTTCTCTCCTTCCCAAATATTTTTAAAACATTTATCATCTTTCTTTAACAAAAAAATGAAATAATGGTTTTCTGTTGAAGGCAAAGAAAAAGGGTCTGTAATGTATTTATTTTTTGCTCATGAGAAAGAATTCTAATAACACACAAAATTTTTTAAAAAAAAAACACTTTAAAGAAATTATAATTTCAAATTTAGAATCTCTGTAAGCCAAACAATTCACCAGTTATCTTCAAATTCTGAGACCCTGTAATCTCCAGATGTGTCTCAATTCCACCAATACTGTAAGATGAAGTACACATCAACTCATGCTTCACAACTTTCATAGCTTACTTCTAATGCCTTTGTTCTGCTTACACATTTTGAGGAAATGTTCATCTTTTTGCATATTTATAGTAATGTCACATAAAGACTTACAGTATTGAGAGCTTTTCACAACTTTTTTTACTTATTCATAAAACATTATCACTCATAAATGCAAAAGATGTGCATAAAGATAAGGAAAGCTCTATGGTTCTCTCCTTTAATTCAAAAAGTACTTCATTAAAATTCCCACAACTTCATGATTCTGTTGGAGGCCAGGACACATTTTATTGTGACTTGCTACAAATAAGTTTTTACTTAGTCCCAGTCATTTTTCCTAGTTTTATAAACTTTAGGAGCTTCTTTTAAATTAGGGTACATTTTGACATATTCCGTGGGTTTCATATATGTTTAAGTTGTTCTTTCCCTACAGCTTTTTCATATTATTAAATAAGCTAAAGAAAAACTGATCTCATTTACTATGTTCACTAAATTTTTGGATTTTCCTATTTAGTATAAAATGTGTTCTCTTTTGTAGAAATGTACTCTAAACTCATGTGAAAATGTTTCTCCTTTGTCTTTTATTTTAATTTAATCAACCAATTGAGTGATGAATTAATTCAATGTTTATTTATAACCCCTACTCTTTTGACAAGAATATAACCCCTGCTCTAGGTGACAAAAATATAACAGTGGACAAAATAAATACAAATTCCTGCCCTCATAGAGCTATCATGCCCTCTTCAATAGTGAACAATTTTTTTTTAAGAATTGCAACCTTCTAACTATAAAATTTAGCTGCACTCTACTTTCTTCAACCTCTTTTGAGTAAAGTTTCAATTTTTTATCAGCATAGTTTATCCACAAAATATATTTCAAAATCACAATAATTTAAAATACATTTCACATCTTTCTTGTTTTCTCGATGTTTCCAGGGCTTTCTTTCCAATTAGAAACACATTGTGTTATAAATGTCTTTTCTTATATCTAAATTATTTGATAAAATAATTAGTACAAATAACAGGATGTGCTGTAGTTTTACCATTGAAAATAGGAATACAAATATTTTTGAAAACTTAGTATTGTACTTTAAAATTTGGCACTTTGAGACAATCTAGGTTGATTATTTTTGTCGCAGAGATTGCAAATTTTCCCCCAATATACATTTTCCCCAGCTTCCTTCATAATTGAAATTTGCTTTTGTGGGATCCTTTTTCTTTTCTGCTGCTAGGATGTCAATAAGACGCCGGAATTTAATCAGCCACATCAGACAATGAAGTGGAAGCCACATGGTGACTATGGCCCCACAGCAAGAAAGAAATTATTTGGGTCGCTGACGATCACGGGGCCGTCATATCAACTCTGGACAGGTGACACTAGATTCCGTTTGCCTGAAAGAGAAAACTTCCATGTTGTTTAAGACATTGTTATTTGGAGATTTCTGTCGGTGGCAGACAAACCTAATCCTAACAGACACAGTTCAGAACTCATTTTCACAAATTTAACTGTCTGTGCTAGATCCTGTAAAACTTACCATATCGATTATTTATTGAAGTTGATGAAATTTTCAGCTATGTCACATGACTATTAGTGGCAACAGCATGATTCACCAGTCCAACTCTTGGAGATTTTTCTGAAAAATAAAGACACAAATGTTTGTTTTGACATCATTTTCACATAATCACAGATACCTACAAAGAAACAAAATCAATCATGGCCAAAATAGCACATGATTGGTAATAATAAAAATATCTGTACGGAGAGAAGCAACCTAGGAAGGTGAGACACAGACAAACACATTGGTGTAGTTTGCCAGCACCAGCTAGGCAGGGAGAGGGTAACACTGGAATAGTTGATGGTCATATCAAGTTGTCCATGTTTTTACTTTGTTTTTATCAAACAGGATGTTTTTTAAAAGATTTATTTCATATATTAACAGTAAAAAGAAAACCACACTTGCATTTCACCATTTGTGTAAATGAATTAATGCAATTGTTGCAGTTTTCTTATTTTTCTCAGAGTTAAATTATGCTTCTCCTTGCTTCTCTGGGAAAGCAGGATTCACATATTCTCTGTTCTTTTTTTCCCTCCCTCTACTTGATTCTATCTTATGCATGAAATTGTATAGAAGGTTCACCTTCATTTTCTAACGAAGATCTCATACATTAAGAATAAGATCCATTACGTGTCATGCAACTATCATATGACTTTGATTATTTTTCCAAATTCTAATAATTTACAACCGTGACTTAATTGCCTGAGAGCATTTTAATCCAGAGTGGTTAACATTACTTGAACTGCTACATCGTTTAATTGGTAACACTATAGGTTTACAAGCAAAAGCAAGCCTTCGACTAGAGACAGCAAGTCTACCAAAAATAAATACAAGAGAACCAAACCATCAAGTTGTAAAAGTTGATGTCAGAAATGTCTGATTTAGTTCAAATAAACTACTGTGAAATAATAATCCTTTAAAACACATAAATAAAGAGCCAAGTACCTAAAAGTAAAACTAGCATCTAGATGAAACAGTTTATATTGTGTTGGATGATGGAATTAGATGACAAAAAGCCTGAAAATATACCTTTATATAATACGTTTGGCTCCCAAAACAATTTTGAAATATTTACACCATCTCTAAGGAAATGGTTGGAATATAAACAAAGTACCCTACTTAGAAGAACTTCAAAGATCATTTTTATTGTGGCAATTAATTTACTATCTGAAACTCTGAGGAAATCACAAATGTATTGTAAAAGTTTATGGTACTTGATAAATCAAGACTAGAAATTATATTATCATTTATGATCACTGATAATTACAAAGCTGTCCAAGATATTCAATGAGGAAAAATAATGCTTCGAGATTGGATGCAACTAAGCAAAAGTACAGCTCAAACTTTTTCTATTAGCAAGACTCATAGAAGTTCAAGCTACATTTTAAATCTTCATTTCTACCCGAAATTTTAGCAGACTTTAATATGTTGCTAAGCCATCAGAGCAAGTGTCTTACCCTGATATCACAACAACTAAAAATAATGATCAGAAATTGATTTATTCTATAAATGTAAAAGTATTAAACTTTTCCTGACTTTTATTTTTTTCATAACTTTAATTAACTTTTTAAAAAATTTCAGCACCTCTATGTGCCCAATGCAAACAGAGTGGCAGTGATATTGTGGTTAAGGGTGTTTAATCAAATTGTTCTGGATTCAAATCCAGGTTCTGTGCCATCTGTATGATCTTTGTTTGCCTCGGCTTTTAAAATACGAATAATAACCTTTACCTCATAAAATCATCTAAGAGTACCTTACAAGGCCCAGAGTTTCAAATCAGAAGTGGACATAACAGTCCAATTCTGGCTTCATTTACCCTCTTTTTTTTTTTTTTTACTTTCTTTTATGTCTTTGAGCACCAGCCCAAGGAAGGAAGAGTAAGAACACACATTTTTGGCTGAACTACTAACCTCTTCCCTCTCTCTTCATCCACCAGTGTTCTTGGTACACTGAAAAGAAACTTAAGGAATTTTAAAAATCTTATTTTCCATGTCAAAAGCTATTATATCATCCTATTTGCAATAACATATCTTAATCTTCTCCAGGTTTGATGAGTTCTTGGGCCAACTACAATAAATGTCATATACTTGGAAAACTAAAGAAGAATGCATATTTAAATTTTTCAAAGCATCACCTCCATTACAACAATATAGAAGAAAAAGCTGAGTGATTGAATTGAAAGACAGGAGATAATATTTCTATGCTTCTGAAAGAATACCCATTCGGGCAATGTTAGAAAGTGGTATTATTTAGATCCAAAGCCCTTCCAAGAGACCTCGGCAGACACAGAGAAGCAGTCCTTTATTAGATGCATCAGTCTCAGCCACATGCTTTTTCTTGTAGTGAATGTTCCTCCCCTAACCACGATGGGGAGCAGTGCTGAGAAATCCGTAAAGAAAGGCTATTACTATTTAGCCATTAGTGAGATTCCCCGGGATGCGCCCATGGAGGACCTCCTTCATTTTTTCTTAGTTTCCTCCCAATATATTGGAAGAGTGTCTACGCATAAGTAGTGTTTTTTTTAGTTTTAAAATTAATTCCACATTAAGTTCTGCATTACTGTCAACCACACTACTGTTTATGGAGAATTAACATCTGGTCACAAATAACAGTCTCATTGATTTAATCTCATACAGCCTCATATGGTTAATAGGAGGCTCCCTTAAACCAATACTTCCTTATTCTGTTTGGGGATTATCGGGGATTTATGAATTCATTTTAGAAAGTTTCAATCCCTAACCACACTTTTTAAACACCTTCTAAAAATCAATTACCTCCTTTTCAATTAATTAAACCAATTAAACCAGGAAAAATGTTCATCTTGATCACGTCCCTGCACTTCACACATCTTGAGAAGCTGTTTTGCCTTCCACGTGTCTTCTTTTACATGCAGAGTGTTAATCTCTCCCCTGATGCTCTCTGTATTAATCCTTGGATTTAAAGGTAGAGGCACATACATTATATCCTAAAATGTATTTTTAAAATTTAAATCGTCAAGTCAAACTGTTTTAAAAATTACATTGTATCACAGTAAAATGTTTGTTCTGCCAGTGGAGCAGTTCCAACATGACACTAAGAGCATTTAGCATTTTAGCAAATCAAGTCTTACGAGGAATGCTAATATTGCCTTCTAGTTTCCTGGAAAGTGTGGAACTTTGGCCTCCCTTTTCAGATTCAGGCGACAGCGTGGTAGGTATTATTCTTAGATAAATGAGTGTTGTCAGCTCATCTTTTTGCTCCCAGCTCTGGAGAGAGAAAATCGAACGCTTATCCTGGCGTGCGCTAGGTCCTGCGCCTTCACCAGATCACACAGTCTGGGTCATAGCCATATGTGTGCAAGTGCGTCACTTTATATCTGCAGAACCAGATAGTACCCTCAACCCTCAGCATGTTTCTTCTGGGGGGATAAAAGAAAGGTGAGGTGGCCAGGGTGGCCCGTGCTGAGCGCTCTAAGTAGACAAGTGACCTCAAACAGATTAAAGCAGCATAAAGGAAGGCTCGATTCGCAGTGAAAGGAGCTGAAAATCTAAATTGTCCCAACAATATTTATTTCCCAGCTACATAGCTCCATGATTCCCCCAGCCTCAACCTGCTCTCTTATGAAGTAAGAAATAAAAACAAACAGGGGTGACCCACTAGAAAGTATAGTATATAGGGGGGCAATGATTCAGACCAGGCAGAGGAATGGGCTTAAGAAAGACTTTCCCAGAGGAGTTGATGCTTTAAGAGAGACACAGGTCTCAGCTGGGTCAGGGAGATGCTGGGAAAAAGGCAGCTCAGACAGAAGGGATTGTAGATGTGCAGGGTTGTTGTGAGCATTCACGAGATGATATCCAAAACACATCCCTCCTACATTGAGCTTGGTGTTCAACATTAATACTTTCTCTCCTTAGTCCAACAAGACAGACATTGCCTAGCCCACCAAGAGAGAGTTTGATTTTGGTAAATGTACTGCCAACCACATTGTTAGTATTCAAAAAAAGAGCCCCTTAGGATTATGGAAAGACATACCACGGGCATATGACCTCTGCCGTCGCACAGAACCCCACACTTAGATGGGTTCTGAACTTGCTCAGTTAATACTCTGCTATTGCTATCTTAAAAGTCTTAATAATTTTAAACAAAGCAACCTATATACTCATTTTTCATTGGGCCCCACAAACTATGGAGCCAGTCCTGGGTCTGGTATCAGAAAATCTGGATTCGTGCAGACTAGCCTGATTCACATCCTGGTTTTTTTACCTCCTGGCTTGATGAACTTCTATGAATTTCTTTTCCTGCAGCTTTAAAAATAGAAATATCAGAAAATCCTACTCATTCGTGAGAGTCAGATAAATTCTGCTTGTAAAACTAATTTTTATTTTGTAAAGTATTGCAGAAAGAGAGGACAGCCATCATCAGTCAGCTACTGAGACCCTTGTGTATAAAAAAGTTACCATTTAGGATGATTTAAAATATCTGGAAATTAGTACATGCCTACTGCCCTTTCTTCTCTCTTCTTCTCCTGTTAATTTTTTTCTCCTTTCTCCTTCTTTTCTTTACAACTGAGCTTATACTATACGCTAAATCGTATACTGAGTACTGAAAACACAGGTTCAAGCCAACATAGTTCCCTCCTCAAGGAGCTTGTACTTACACAGAGGAAACAGAAACGCGCACAAAGATAGTGAAGTGTAATAGGTACATCACAGAAAAAGCACAGGGTGCAGTGAGAGCACATGAGAGAGCCATGGCTCACATATGGGGACGTGATATGGGCAGGAGTCGTGCCAGGAAGTCTTTCCCAGGAGAGTTAATGCTGTAAGAGAGGGACAGGATTTAGAATAAGGAAGCAGGCATTGGGAGGAAGGTATTTTAGGCAAAAGAGAAAGTATATGTGCAGTCATAAAAGCCTGAAACACATGTTATTCATAACTATGAGAAAACATAAGAAGTTCTATAAATCTGAGTCAACAATGCATGCAAAAGAGTGAGGAATGTTGAGGCTGGAAAGGAAAACAAGCAAAGGCCAGATCCCATGATGTTATAAGGGATAAATCAGAATTTTAACATCATCCTGAACATTCCCTGAGAATTATAGGAAGGTAAGGAATATAGAGAGACGGTATGGCTAGATACAGTGTAGACATGAACACTAATGGAACCTAGGTAAGAAGTCCATGTGGAAGCACAGCCAACTCTAGTGATACTGTGGAATGAAGATTCAGAGCAAACTTCAGGCCCTGGAGAAATATTTTATTGAGCAACTATTATGGAGCAGATACTTCGTTATGTTTAGAGAATGCAAAGATAACTTAGATAGACTACCTCTTCCCAAGAAGGATAGACTGCAATATATTGAGAGTTGACATTCTTCTGAATTGAGACATAAGGATTAATCAGACACAAGATAAGGTCATTTGGAAAAGAAAATGTTCTAGGCAAAGAAACTCACGTAAGCAAAGACAGGAAATGAGAATTTATATTGACTGTGCAGAGTCCAGGGGAGAGGTGATAAGAGATTGAACCAGGACAGTGATTGTAGGGATGGAGATAAAAAGAAAACCAGGTTTATGGGATCTTCAGGAAGTATTGGTAGGTCTAGGTTATTGTTTGGATGTGAGCGGTGGAGGTTGGGGGATCGGTGAGATTTCTTTGCCACCGTGACTCTTTCAACCCTCAGTGTCAATAACCACAATTTCCCGAGCTAGTAAGCTAAGTTGTTTGTCTTCCCCAGGTTGTAATTTAAGAGGAAATCTATAGTCTAAATCTACAAATGTATATATCTAGAGTCACATTACTGTTTAATTTGATTCCAAAACAGATACAATAAGAATCCCAGCATAATCTTGATTGTTCAAATATAGATCCAGAAAGTGTCTTGGTCAAACATGTCACCCTGTCAAACAACTGCTTACTATTAACTTAATATAGTATATACAAGGCATAAAGGTATCTCCTTAGATCCAATTCAAGGGGCCCCACCACGGAGTCACAGGATTTCAGGGTTGGAAAGCATCTTAATGGAAAGAATCCAAGTATTCAGGACACTCTGCAATTTAAATTCAAGTGTCCACAGTTTTCATGAGATCAACATACTAGAGAACAAGGCAACTTAACACTTGTCTTAGTAAGTTTTTCTTCAGTTCCCAGCTCTGAGAAATAAGATTTTGAGAAGCTGAGAACAAAAATATATGACTACTGATTTCACAGAAATATATGACTACTGATTTCACAGCCCTGGGCACTTTCAAATTCACTTTCCTGTTTTGTCAAACAACTGTCAAATCAAGGTTGATTTTTTCCCCTCCTCATTCAAATGTCTCTCATGCTTTCTGGTGTAAGAATCACATTAAAAATGAAATTAGTCACTGTTGGGCTTTATTTTTCCTGGCAGGAAAGGAGAATGTGGCCTAAAAGGAATATAAACTCGAATGAATGGGTGAAATGGGAAGACACGAATCATGGGGAATGAAACTGCTCTGTCGCAGACAATGAGAATGACTGCTGTATAGCTTACAAACCAGAAACTTACACATTATCTCATTAAATTTTATTTTGAATATTGAGAATATTCAGTGTGTGGATGATAATATTTAAAAGCCCTAACACCAGAGGAAGAGTCAATTGATTAAAAAGAAATCACACCATCTGGGGGATGGACACACTTGAAGCTCTGACTCGGGTGGGGCAAAGGCAATATATGTAACCTAAACATTTGTACCCTGTAATATGCTGAAATAAAAAAAAAGAAAATAAAAAGAAATCGACTACTAAACAAAACATAATTTATCTACTGCTATGGCACAGGCCAAAACCTCACTTTGTCCCTTAGAAAATTATTTACCCTACTGTTACTAGAAAACGATTGTTTAGAATACTCCTTCTTTAAAAGCCCCCAAAATTTCTAAACATAGCTACATGAGTGACTTATTCAACCTAGAAGACACACACACACACACACACACACACACACACACACACACCCCACTTATGCATACACATATCATACCAGATTTATAGCCTTTACTATTTGAAGCAAGGAAAAAGGATTTACATATCAAAACAAAAGGAAAATTACCAATATTTTCATTATTCCATAAGCCAATCATAGATTTCTGACATAAATGCATGATTATAAATGCAAGGTGTCTTTCTAACATATCATACCAATATGCTATAAGTTCTGAAACATGAGATCAACCAATGACTAATGTTCAGATAGAAATCATGACGCTATAAATGGGAGGACAGCCAAGGAACAGACTGTGAATAAATAATAGCTAAGTGCCACACGTATAGCTTAATTAATATTGCACTTTACTTAATATTTCCCCAAATCTTGCATGTATTGAATGTATATGTGAAGACCTACTATATGCCGGACTTATTCCGTTTGTATTATTCCATCCTAAACAGGGGCTGAAATCAAATCTCTCTCCTAGGGGACTTCTGTTTCATTCGCTGCTGATCTTGTGAGCTTTTTTCTTGTTGCTGAAATGGATAAATGTTCACGACATTCAGTAATATTTTCCAGACTCCCAGACAAATTAATTCATAATATACACATTGACCTCCCCTTAAAAACATAGTTTTTGTTTCCAGAGAATACAGAGGAAGTTTATTTTTAAGAAGAATTAATGAAATAAGAAAACGATTGCTTCACTGAGCAGTCTAGCCTCAAAGCCACTGTTAGTCTAGAGAACAACTTCAGTGACGTACTTCTTTTTCCTCAGGGGCTTGTTCCAATTAAAATGAATCTACTCTCCTGTAAAGCTCTCTTTATCTGGCTACCAAGTACTTAATGAGAACTCCACTCCCTCCTCTTGCCTGATCCAAATAAGCTTTCAAGACAAATTCCGACATTTCTGCTATTTTAAATGTTGACTTTACAATGACTTGTTCTTTATATTTTTTAAAAGATGGTCTTATTTCTTTTTATCTTTTCTATTATATTTCCTGGAATGGGGAAATTTTTTTAAGAATGTAATTTATTGGTTTCTTTGCATTATTCTGTGCAGATATTTGTTGTTGTTCATCTGTCTTGTCTTCACTTGAAAGCGATGATCACATTTATAGTTGTATTTTGCATTACAACTAAAATATCTTTTTGAATCATAATTCATCCATCTGCTTCCTATTCTTCTAGAGATTTATTTAGACATGTTTATATTACCAATCTACTAATATTAATATAGACTAGTGACTTTATAATGTGCCAAATAGCTAATTAATTAAGGTTTTCTAAGATTTACACAGTGGAATTGGATTTCTCTAAATATTAGTCTACAGAGATAGCTTGTAAAATTAGATTGTGGACATATACTAACTAGTGCTAAAGGCTCAATAAAAGAATCTTATTAACCTCAATTCTTCCCCAATTATTCAATGTTTTATTAAGTAACTTGATTACTATATCTCTTCCTTAAAAAGCTTAATTGATACCTCTCTCAATTTGACTTGATTTCTTCAACAACTTGCCCAAGGTCACAGAGTCAACAACGACCTGGAAATGGATTCGGTATGAGTAACTAAAATGCTTGCGCAGTTCACGCCAAGCAGAATCGTATCAGCACATCATCCTCCAACTCCACCCATAACCTGCTCCTTTTCCCATATTTTCTACCTAAACTATTAAGTTACTCAAGTCAGAAAACCAAACGACATTTCCATTGGAATGAATGTTTGTTCCCCTTAAAACTCATATGTTGAAATTTAGCCCCCATTATGATGGTATTTGGAGGTGGGGGCTGTGGCAAGTAACAAGATCACGAGACTGAGCCCTCACGAGTGGGACTAAGTGCTCACACAGTGGGACTCCAGCTCTCTCGCCCTCTTTCCACCACGTGAGGACACAATGAGAGGAGGGCAGTCTACAACCGCAAGAACCCAACCATGCTGGCACCCTGATCTTGGACTTCCAGTCTCCAGAACTGTAAGAAATGAATTTCTGCTGTTTATAAGCCACCGAGTCTATGACATTGTCATAGCAGCCTGAACTGACTAAGACACTCTCTGAGACTTCCCAAATTGAAGTTCTCCTTTCTTCCTCCATCATCAGTGTTCCTTATCATGGACAAATTTTCTAAAAGACAAAACTAACTTCTCGTGTACACACACACACACACACACACACACACACACACACACGCCACCATAAAATTCTTGGGCAACACCTTACAAGATAAAGTACAATTTCATTAGCATGCCATATATTATTCTCTATGATCCAAGCCCTACCTATCTCCCTCTATCCCTTCCTGCCATAACATACCCTACACCCCACTCTCCATTCATATCAAGCCATGTTCTTCCATGAACATGTCAAGAGTTTCATGTTTCTGCAATTTTATTCAGGCATGCAAATTATCTGAATGTGCTTTACTTCTCCCAGTCTCATCAGGTCGAATGGTGTTTACTCTTTAAAGTAGGTTTCTGTAGGTTTCTCCCATGGAGACATGGTGATTGACACCCCAACATCAATTCCACCCTAAATGATTGGTTTAAATTAGGATAATCTCATGCCTTTACTCTATACAGGTTCAGGAATGGTACGTGATGCAACCCTAGCCAAATTTAGATTCTCTGTATGTTTGACATCTTTTACTAAGCTTTAATTTCTTCAATGACAAGAAATCTATCACCTTTATCTTTGTAATGGTCATATATATAACTCATATAGTAGGCACAATCATTCTATGTAATTGTCCATATAGTATTAATACCTATTGTCATTTAGTAAGCAGAATTTTGTTTGTATTTGTCATATAGGAGATTTTTAATCATAGTTGCAACTGTCATATAGTAGGTATTGAAATGTTAACATAATATATTGAAACTGGGCATGGTGGTTCATGTCTGTAATCCCAGCACTTTGGGAGATCAAGGAGGGGGATCACTTGTGGCCTGGAGTTCAAGACCAGTCTAGGCGACGTAATGAGACCACATCGCTACCAAAAAATAGAAAAATTACCTGGGTGTGGTGGCACACACCTATAGTCCCAGCTACTTAGGAGGCTGAGGCAAGAGGATCACTTGAGGCCAGGAGTTCAAGATTGCAGTGAGCTATGATCAGGCCACTGCACTCTATCCCAGGCAACTGTTTTCTTTTTTCTTGAGATTCTATAATTGAATCTGATTTTGTCATGTGTGCCTCAGTGTATTCATAAAACATCTGATTTGAAACTATGTTGTCTCATCTCAGTTATGTGTCATTCTAGCTACTGTAGTACCTACCTAGAATAGTGGCATTGCTGTAAACATTCATCCATTCAAAAAAATAGTTTTGGAACACCTTTTATTTACTTTCCAGACATTGTAGGGATACATAGATGACATTTTGGTTCCCAGTTTCTCACAGTATAAAATATGGGAAAGAAATAGAACAGTTTTGCATTAGTAAAGCCACATATATGTTGAGTGTGACATAACTGGATTCAAATCCTGATCTTAATTTTCTAACCACTAGACTTTCAGCAAAATTGCATCACGTCTACGAGATTCTCAGTTTCTCCATCTGTTGTCTGGGATAAATTGTAGGGTTATTGTAGGGTTATTGCATGATCACATGTCTGTAAAAGTATTTCACGTTGTGCCTGATCCTTAGTAAGGAATCAGCAAGAGGTACTATTCTGATGGAAGAATTTACAGGCAATCATGGAGCAGAAAGAAGAGAATGATCAAGAAGGAGAAAAGAAGGCTTCATGGAGGAAGTGTCACCAGAGGTTAGACTTGAAAGTAGTGGAGTCTTCCAGGTAGACAAGGGAGGAAGGACACTCCAGGTGGAGAAAACAGCATGAGGGGAGACACAGATATGTGCATGAGTGTGGAGAGACAACAGCTTGGTACGGCTGGCATCTACAGCGGCAGACCAGTGAGCTTCTGGTACCTTATTTTTGGACATTTATATGTCACTTAATGTAAAAGTAGATACGGTTTATGAATAAGTCAAGAAGTTAAAAGTGATATTTGTCTGGTGTCCAGCCCTCAGATGTAGAAAAGATGGAATGCTACCCTCTGTCTTAAGATGCGCCACCTGGTATGAAGTTCTATATCGTATTAGCCTGTTTAGACTCCTGAAGAAAGTGCTGACTTGTTCTGTTTATTGTTCTGTTTTTTGTTCATTCAGAGTCTCCAGTTTTATCCTTTCAAATACACTGTCACACTGCAACCAGAGCAACCCGTCAATCTAAATCATAAACCTACCAATGTTCACCACACTATTCAAAGACTTTTGTTTTTCATGACTTTGAAAAAATAAAATTTAAACTTCTTTGCATGGCAACCATGTCCTCTATGACCTATTCCTTATATCCCTGTCCAGTCATAATTTTTTTTGTCTTTTTCTGTTTTTGTACTTTGCAATAAAGAAATACCAAACTACTTAAGGTTCCCTGAACACACTAGGCTCTTTTGAACTTTGTGCATTTTCTCAACCCTCCCATGCACTTGATTATCCTTTTCTCCTTCATTACCAACCTAGCATTCTTCAAAACATGTTCAAGTATCTTTTCATTCCCTGATACCCAGTCGGGGCTGAATGCATTTCCTCCATGCTCCATCAGAAGACCCTGTGCAAGTTAC
Source organism: Avahi laniger (assembly GCA_963575035.1). Classification (NCBI taxonomy): domain Eukaryota; kingdom Metazoa; phylum Chordata; class Mammalia; order Primates; family Indriidae; genus Avahi; species Avahi laniger. The sequence continues at coordinate 49,562 of CAUYSK010069606.1, forward strand.
TTGCTTTTATGTGTCTCAGGGGAATGTGAGTTCCTGAAAGAAAGATGTCGGACCTTACTCATCTTTGAATAAGCTCAGCACAATTACTGCTACATGGTACCTAATCAATACACCTGCTGAATGAAAGCTAAGTTGGAATGTAAAATATCATTCTAATATAGCAGTTCCCAAAAGGTCATCATTCTATTGATTAATAATATTCCTGAGTTGAAAATATTCCATTTTTCATTCCAAATATTCCATTGAACCAAACTTTGTATATTTTGTTTGATTTAAAAGACTTTGTTTCTTGTGACTTTAAAATAAATACTGTTTTTCAAATTTTTCCAAGTCCCTGGCTCTGTCTTAATCAAAGTGGCATAGAATAGGTTAAAATTAGACCCTCTGGCTGGTTTTGATTTCATTTGGTATGGTTAATGGAAAGCATAGAGCAACACTAATTTGGTCACAAATAATAATACAATTCTAAAACATTTTAACAAGTTAATAAGATTTTGACAAACATTAAAATGCCCACCATATGCCAGATCTAGGAGCCTTGAGGGAACTTCACAAGGCAGATAGTCCAGTTTCATAACTGCTATAGTTTTTTTCTTCTAATGGTAGCATATATTTTGAAAAGACAAAATACGGTTGGTTCTAAAGTCTCCCTATTGCATTTGCACTTCATTATCTACTGAGAAGGCAAAAAACCACAGTGCCTTTATCATAACTTGGCTCGTCGTCCTGATACAATGCTTGGGATTTGTTGATGGAGTTGGGCAGCTGCCCAACCAGAAAGTATTTAACTATGATCTTGGCAACAAATATGATACCAAGAGGCTAACAGTTTTGCTTCATAATCAGTTTTTTGTTAAGGGCTGTAGCAACTCCATTTTTACCTTTTCTTTGTGATCTATTTGCATAACAGTTGAGCTGCTGCTTCCAAATCAACTTGATATAACTTGAACAACTGTCTTTCATCACAGTCATTCATGCCCCATTTTTGTCCAACAGCTTTTTAAGGAACTGTATGTTTAGAGGACAACTGTACTGATTCTGCTATGCTTGCAAACAGTCACCTTCTAAAAATTGCCTGAGTTTTTCTTTTCTTGCTACCTTTGTGCTCCCCTGTGTGTGTGTGTGTGTCTGTGTGTCTGTGGTATTGTACATTTCTGAGCATAATCAAGACCACCATTAGTGTCTCCTGTAAGTAGCTCTTCGCTGAGAGAACGGCGGTATCAGAAATGCACTCTACACCAGAGGGCAGAAGATATTTATCTGTGAATTTTAGCTGTAGACTGGTCTACCCTCTTGTTCTTTTCTTAGGATAAAAGAAGGTATGGCAAGAGTATTCCTACAGGAATCCCACGATAGTGCTTTCATCTCTAAATAGACGGTCCACTTGGCTGCCAGCAGAGGAATCTCCTCAGACCGCCTAGTGCTCAGATTCACCTGTGGATATGGCTTTGTCTGGATAGCTTTCCCCAGAGGTATTCAATATTATAAACATCTTATCATTTATATTATCACTTTAACTTTCATGTAATAATTAGCAAAAGAACACCTTTGAAATCACAAAGAACTGAGTTTAAGTCTCAGCTCTACACTGTCACTTATTAACATGAAAGTAATAATATTAACCTTACATTCCTTCAAGGATTAAATGACAGGATGTATTGAGAAGCACAAGGAACATAGCAGTATATAAGGCATGTTATAGACAACTAGAACATCCCTTAAAATGGAATACAAAGTGAGTCTTTAGTGTTTTAAAAATCAGAAAACATAAAGGCAAGTGAGATTTTTCTCACTAAGTCTAAAGGGGCTCTGAATCCTAAGTGTCTTAAGGATTCTAAGCAATTCTAAAAGATGAGGCAAGAGCTGCCCACATGATCTTGCAATCACTGCAGCAGGGAGTCTGATGTCAGTAGTGAAGAAACAGACACTGGAGCTGGGACACCACTGACAGCCATGTCACCTTGCGCAGAGAAGCTGACCTCTCATAAGCTCCTCATCTCTAAAATAGTTTTGTCTTTGTAGATTTGTTGTAACGATTTAAAGAGTTGACACATTAAAGCATGCCTGGGACATGGAAGGCTTTTAACATATGTTGAATATTATGGTTATGATCCCAATCAGACCATTAAGGCAGAAGGACAAAGAAAAGACAAGTGCCATGCTGATCCACTGTCTCTAAAGCTAGAAGAATGTACCAGGGCCTGAGCACCAATCCTCTATTTCATGTGATTATTAAGAATGGTTATGGCCGGGCGTGGTGGCTCACGTCTGGAATCCTAGCTCTCTGGGAGGCCGAGGTGGGCAGATTGTTTGAGCTCAGGAGTTCGAAACCAGCCTGAGCAAGAGCGAGACCGCGTCTCTACTAAAAATAGAAAGAAATTAATTGGACAACTAAAAATATATAGAAAAAATTAGCCGGACATGGTGGCGCATGCCTGTAGTCCCAGCTACTCGGGAGGCTGAGACAGGAGGATTACTTGAGCCCAGGAGTTTGAGGTTACTGTGAACTAGGATGACGCCACGGCACTCTAGCCAGGACAACACAGTGAGACTCTGTCTCAAAAAAAAAAAAAAAAAAGAATGGTTATGCGCTTCCTTCATGCTGAAATTTCACTGGTGCATATACCTTGTAAGCCTTCTTCTCAAGTGGTTTCTCTTACTCACACCCTCTTCTCAACTGTTTCTCATGCCTAAGGCACATATATCCCTCCCTGGACACCTCTACCACGTGCGCTTTCCATGCGAACCGAGGTCAGAATTTAACCTTTGCTTTTCCTTTTCCTTTGCTTAGTGTTTAATCATGCTGATTAAGTGTACAATACTATACTACAGGAATATTTTCTTTTTGTTTTCCACTCTTACCTTTTGATATATTTTAAATGCTTCATTACTAATATTTTTCAAAAAATACACATTCAACTCATTCCCAAATCATGAAGATTTATAATTCCTAAACCATCCATTCTAAAAGAAAAACCCAGATTAGTAAAGGAAAAAAAAAAAAGGTCAGAAACAAGTACCAGTGCAAGTGCTTATCTTAAATAAGTTCTGCTTACATTTCGTGTAAAATTATAGTTACCAGGAACCAGTAGATTTTGACTTACAGCTTTTATTCTATTTAAATTCAATAAGGCCAAACAAGTGTCATAAAAGTGATCAAGTGATCTTTTTCCTTACTGTAGTTAAATTAGAATGTGATTTATTTGGCACAAAGTTATCCTCAGAGCCCAGCAGCTGACTTCAGTTTTACATAAGAGAACCAACAATCAGACCTATGGCAAAGGAGCTCGTGAAGACCAAGCAAGAGAAACACAAGATTGCATGAGTCCACTGCAGAGTAAGATTTGTTTTAAATGAGCAGATCTCTCAGCTTGGGGTTCTGTAGCAGCTGGTGGTGATTCTACCTTTCCCTTTGTACTTCCTAATTTCAATATATGTATTTAATCATTCTATTGTACGTTTTATTTTAATGAGTAAACCCTAGGCCATCTCTGTGACTCTACAGAAAAATACTCTCATGAAGGTTATAAGAAGGCTAGTCAAGAGGGTAAAACATTTCCCGATAAAAGCTTTTTCTAAGAGGTATAAATAGAAACTTTTCCAGGACTGCCGCTGATGCTATTTTGGGAATCATGTAACATTCACAGTATACTTCCATGCGAGACAATCTCGTGCTAAAGCATTGCGAAAAGAGACAGTGCCTTTGGAGTTCACTATGTGTCATATTCAAAAGTAGTGGCAGGTTCAAGCTCCTATCTGAATCCTCACTTGTTATTATGGTAAGTAGCTTTCTGGTTTTCTGCTTTATCCAGGTAGCTTTGTGGTATTTTGCCCATTAGAAGTAGATAGTAAAAACTCCTCTCAATATTCCATTTACTTGATCTGTCACTACTATGATAGAATTTAAATTAAAGTTTTTTAAAAATAAGATAAAATCTTATATTTAATCCCATTTTTAATGGAAAAAATAGATTTAATTCAAAAAGAGAAAAATAATTCATTCAAATATCTGAAACTATACCATGTATTGATATAATACTTTTATAAAGAGCTAATAAGAATGCCTGAAATTCTGAATTTAAATGCTCATTTTGTTATATGATATTTTACTACAAATGCTCATTGCTTTCCTAAAGAACCTGTACATCTCTGTATCTCAGCATCTTACATAATTCTACTTTGTTTGGCATTTTAAACAATTCCTAGGAAGAAATCATACAAACACACATGCATGATAAAGATGTTTGTGAGTTCTCTAAAATAATCCTATGAACTTGGACATTAATGTCACTATGGTCATATTTCCCTAACACTTTAAATTTTATCATACATTTTAGAGTTATAAGTGTAATTCTTAACTTGAAGATGAAGAAAAAGCATAACAAAATTATGCCACATGTAAACCCAAGGATCGATGCTAATCATAGGACTATATAGACAAAATTCTCAAAAATATCAAATGACTTAACATGATACTCCAGCACTTGCTGAACCATGATCTGGAAGAAGACAAGAAATGAGAAATATAAGTTCAGGCATTCAAAGCATCCTTATAATAAGAACATTGGCCAATTCTGCAGGAGAGTTGAAAGACTGAGCAGTGACTTTGGTGGTCTTGTAGAACTAGAGGAATAGAATTCAAAATCAGGAACTTGCTAGGAAAAGGAACACTGATAACTCACCCACCACAAAGCATAAACTGGAAGTAAGCAACCCCCTCTTGAACATGCAGCCCAGCATATTGTCACCTGTTAGGCCAAGGAAGCTCAACTCCTAAAATTACTTTGTAGTAGTCCTGAATTAGTAGAACCCTCAGGCATCTGAAAAAATCCTCTATGAAGGATGGTACTATGTGAAAGGCATCAAAATTTTTTCCAAATAATTTTAATGCAGGAGTTCGAGACCAAATAATTTTAATGTAATATAATCACAGAGTCAACTAGCAGACACAATAGACAAATAAATAAACACACACACACCCCACCCCTCCAAAATGCAAGACAAAACAAAAGCTATGACTTATTGGAATCATCGATCTCAAACCATAAAATAATTTCACCTAAAATGCCCACAAAAGTAATGCTAAGATTAAATTTTGGTAAGCAAATAGAAAATACAAAACATGGTCAATATGAGAAAGAACAAAATATTAATAAAACTTATTAATTGAAAAATGTAACAATTGAAATTACGTCAAAATGTACAATTAGTGATATTTGAAGAAAGAATTAGTGAACTGAAAATAAGGCAGAAGAAACAATCCAAAATTATCCAATATTAATGGTCAAAAATACAGAAAATATAGAAGAGCTAGCAGGAGACTCAGAAAAGAGATGTAAGAAAATACATCAAAAGTAATATTTTATTAAATGATAAGTGAAATTATACATAAAATAGTAAAGATTTTAATCTACATATTCGGGAAAAGCGACAATTGCCAAACACAATATTTAGAAAGAAATTTGTACTTAAATGCCTTATAGTAAAACTGCAAAAACCAAAATGAGGAGAAAATAATAACAAGTCAGAAGAAATAAAGACAGACTGCTTTAAAAGAAGCAACAGAAAGACTCGTGATTGACGTTTCAGTAGCCAGAATGATATTGTTAAAGAACTGTAGAAAGTAATTGTTAATCTTAAATTTTAAATCGTGTACTCTGCAAAAGGATACTTTAAAATATAAAACAAATAAAGATGATTTTAAAACAAGAACAAAATGAAATTTACTACCAGTAGGAAATTCCAATGAATGTTCTTCAATCACAATAAGAATGATACCTGATGAAACATCAAAGATGCGTAAAACAATACACAGCAAATAAAAGTCATTAAAATGTGGATAAAGATATATAAACTTTATAAAATAATTAAAATGATCATTAAAAATTACTTTCATTGTCTAGAAGGATGGTAAAAGTATCAATTAATAGCGACTTGATAGTTAAATAAAGCTTTTATAATTTTAAGTGTAATGCTAAATAAGTAGAAAGTGAACAAATAACTTCTGAACTAGGAGAGAAATGGAATAATAAAAATTAATTAACTCAAGGAGAGAGACAATGATGAAGCAAGAATAGTTGAGATGAGTAGAAAGTAGAAAATAAGAAGATAGATTTAAATCCGAATATATAAATAATACATTAAATGTAAACGGATTTACTGCTATTGTGAAATAACAAATTTTTCAAAGCTGATATGAGAAACTTTGTTTTTAACAAAAGACATCTACAGCATGAAAATACATAAAAGTTGCTAAAAATCATGGAAAAAATCAAACAATAATCAAAATAAACTTGATATCGGCTCCATGTCGGTGATACATGCTTCCACCAGCCCATTTCCTATTGATCACACCTGAAAACTCTGGGTGGGGACAAGCTACCTGAGGATCTCTGAAACATAAAGGAGAGGACAATAAAAACTTGAAGAAATAATTCATGCAGGGGTGAATTTAACTTTTTTCTTCTATTTTTGTTTTTAGAAGAACCCCAGTTGGGGAGTAGTACAATGCAGACACTCAGGTAGAAACCTCACCATCTCTTTTACCATATGAATCATGAAAAGGAGCCCAGCAGACAGGAAAGTAAAAGAGGCAGAGCCATATAAGGGTTTCTCCTACTTCTGCGTAGGAACCCGCATGAGTCTGGTCCTAGGTTCTGAACCACACATGCCCAGGGCAGCCCCAAGCCAGGGTAGCAAAACCTTAGAAAACTGAACAGAGTTGTAAAAGACCACCCACAGAAAGTGAGTCAAAGTTCAAAATTTGACTTCTTGCAAAATTAAAAACAACATCCTCCAAAGGATTATCACAGAAGCCAGATTCTATATGCATAATATTCACAATGTTCCAGATAAAATCCAAATTACTTGACAAAGCCCCACTCTCAAAGTAAAGGCAGCTATAACTGTATCTCATGCAGTAAAGAAAACCACAAAATGAATGAAAAAAAGAAAATCACCATGGAACTATACATACTATAAAAAAGAAAAGTGAAAATTTAGGGACCAAAAAAATACATGACCTGAATTAAAAATTTTAACGGGTGATCTCACAAGCAGAATGAAGTTGACAAAGAAAAAAATCAGTGAACTTGGAGATATATCAATAAAAATTATTCATATGAAGAACAGAGAGAAAAAAAGGCTCTTAAAAAAATAATTAGAGCCTCAAGGACCTAGGTGACAACATCTAAAGATCTAAGATAATATCTCATTGTGGTTTTGATTTGCATTTCTCCAATGATTAGAGATGTTGAGCATTTTTTTATATGTTTGCTGGCCATTATTCTGTCTTCTTTTGAAAAGTTTCTGTTTATTTCCTTTGCCCATTTGTGATGGGATTGTTTGATTTTTTCTTGTTGATTTTTTTGAGTTCTAGATAGATTCTGGTTATTGGCCTTTTATCAGATGTGTGGAGAGCAAATATTTTCTCTCATTCTGTGGGCTGTCTATTTGCTCTAATGATAGTTTCCTTGACAGTGCAGAAGCTTTTTAATTTGATCAGATCCCATTTATTTATTTTTGTTGCTGCAGTGATTGCTTTGGGGCACAATTCACTATTGCAAGGATGTGGAAACAACTCAAGTGCCCGTCAGTTCATGAATGGATTATTAAAATTTGGTATATGTATACAATGGAATATTACTCAATCATAAGAAATGACAGTGATCTAGAACCACTTATACTTTCCTAAATTAAATTTAAGCCCATTATCTAAAGTGAGGAAGCACAAGATTGGAAGAATGGGCTCCACTTGTACTCGCCATCGAATTGGTACTAACTGATGAACACTAGGGTGCTCACATGGCAGTAATACTCTCCAGGGATTAGGGGGATGGGGGATAAACCTGCAACTAAAGGACATGGGGAGCATTGTAGGGGGGAAGGGATGCCTCTAACCCTTGCTTGGGTGAGGAAAAGATATAAGGTACATAAAGTGTAACCTTAATGTTTGTACCCTCATAATAGCCTGAAATAAAAAAAAAATCTAAGATAAGTATACTTAGCTCTAGATATTTATAAAAGTTTAAGTGTGTATATTGTCACCCTCATAATAACCACTAAAAAATAGAAATATAAGCAAAAAGCCAATAGATAAATTAAAATGGAATACTAAAAAAGGCTATCAAATATACAATAGAAGGCATAAAAGGGAGAAAAGAAACAAAAAAACCTCAGAAAGAACAAATACCTCCCTCCAAAAATGGTACACTGAAATTCAACCATATCAATGATTATATTAAGTGTTGATAATCTAAACTTGGTCAAACAAAATACCATGCCAAATACAGTTTGCCACCTGGATTTTTTTTTTTTTGTAAATAAGATTTTATTGGAACACAGCCATACTCATTTTTTTGTGTTATCTGTGGCTGCTTTGTGCTATAATGAGAGTTAAATAGTTGGAACAGAAATTATGTAGCCCACTGTCTTAGTTCTTTTATGTTGCCATAAAGAAATACCTGAGGCTGGGTGATTTATAAAGAAAAGAGGTTTATTTGGCTCATGGTTCTGCAGGCAGTGTAAGAATCATGGTGCTTGCATCTGCTTCTGATGAGGGCCTCAAGCTGCTTCCACCAATGGCGGAATGGGTGGAGGAGCCAGTATGTGCAGAGATTTCATGGTGAGAGAGAGAAAGTAAGAGAGGGAGGGAGGGAAGGTGCCAGGCTCTTTTTTTAAAGAACCAGCTCCCATGGGAACTAATAGAGTGAGAACTCACTCACTACAATGAGGGAGACACCAAGCCATTCATGAGGGATCTGCCCCCATGATCCAAACACATCTTACTAGGCCCCATCTCCAACATTGGAGATCAAATTTCAACATGAGGTTTAGAAAGGCCAAATATTTAAACCATAGCACCTGAAAAACTTAAAACATTTATTTGGCCCATTGCAGAAAAAGTTTGCAACCATTATTCTAAATCTGTGCTATGTAATAGAAATATAATGCAAGCCACATATGTAATTTTTTCTAGTAGCCACATTTAAAATGTAAACAAACTTAGAAAGAAGTAAATTTTTAAAAATATATTTTATTTAAGCCAATATGTCCAAAATATTATCATTTCAACATATAATCAATATGAAAAAGTATTTAAAAGGTACTTTATATTCTTCCTACTAAGTCTCCGAAATCCTGTGTGTATTTTAAATAACAGGACATCTTAGTTTGGACCAGCCTCATTTCAAGTGCAGTCCATAGGCACATGCGGCAGATGGCCAAAGTATGGCATAAGACAGGTCTAAACATTCCAAAACATGAGACTTTTGTGAGAGGGGTCAGCACATGTCACTTGGAGAGTAAAATAAATAATTGTAGTCAGAGGGTGGACTGTAGTAGATTAAATATGACCACAAATATTTTGCAACTCCTGCCATTAAGTAGTGAAATCTATTTCCCCACTCCTTGAAACTACGCTCACCTTATGACTTGCTTTAATGAACAGAATGTGATAAAAAGTGGTGTTATATGAGGTCCAGAGTCCAATCCTCAGTATGACTTGTAAAAGTCATACTTGGAAAAGCTTGGAAACACTTGGCAAATATCCATGCTCTTTAAGGAGGCCTGGATCTAATTTTTGAAAGACAAGACATTTCACAGATCATTGATCATAGGCAATAGCCCACACCAAGACCCCAGATATGAGTGAGGCTGCCTTAGACCAGCCCCTACCTGCTGCCAATCGAGCGACCAGATGACTACTACTACATGAGTGAAGCTAGCAGAAAACTGCCTAGCTTATCCCAGCCCAAACTGCAGAACCACAATCAAACAAATGGCTGCTATTTTAATCCATCAAGTTTTGGAGGGCAGGGGTATAATACAGCAATATATGACCAACAGAACATAGTTCTACAAACCCATCTCATCTGAAAGGCCTTTCTGGGAAGCAGGTTTTCTTGCTCAGCAAATTTCCATGCCTTTCTTTGAGGCACTGAGAAGATTTAGCTGTTCTCCTGAGACCAAAGAGATTTAGGGCTATCGTTAGTCCTCTGCCATTTATATTCTCCAAACAGCTCTCTTTATTACCTATTGCCACTTCTATGGCAAGAACACATCTGTAAGGCTATTGCTTGCCAGAATTCCACATGGAAAGAGGCATTCAGTCTCTCTATTCTCAGACTCACATTCCTAAGTCTAATAAAAAATGCTTTAATATTCCCATTTTCAATGTTTTCTAAGATTCTGGTTCCCAAAGTCTCCTTCCCTCTGTATCTGAGCAAGATTAGCTTATATAGTGGAGGGGATGGCTGCTTCTATCCAATCACTGCTTCTCCCTAATTTTTTCTTTCTTATAGCTATTTATGAGAGCCTCCCTTTGGACAATGTCTGGCTGGCCAAAATGCGGTTGGATCACAGATCTAAAGCACACAAATGAAGGAAGTGAGAGAATGAGAAATGCATCAGTTTTTGCACATTATTCTACACTATGGCTTGAATGTTTGTCCTCCCTGAAAGGCATGATGAAACTTAATCCCCAATGTGACAGTATTAAGAAGCGAGGTCTTTAACGCATGATTGGGTCACGAGAGATGCAGGGATTAATGCATTAAGGGACTAATGGGTTAATGGATTGATGGATTATTATGGGAGCTGAATTAGTGGTCTTATAAGAAGAGGAAAAGAGACTTGAGCTAGTATACTCCGTCCCTTGCCGTGTGATGTCCTGCTGTCTCAGGACTATGCAGCACGACCCCTTCAACAAGAAGGCCTTCATCGGTTGTAGCCTCTTGACCTTGGACTTCTAAGCCTTTATAACTATAAGAAGTAAATTCTTTTCTACTATAAATCATCCAGTTTCAGTTATTCTGTTGTAAGCAACAGTAAACAGACTAAGACATCCTACCACATTCAAGTATATGGTCAGTAAATTAGCTTATAATTCTTATAAACACTCCCACACTTTACACAGATTGAATTGATGGTAAATACCAAATATGTAATTGTAATTTATTGATTGATCCAATAAATCTATCCAGATAGCATCCATGCCCTTTTCATGTTTGGTTTTACACTCCTCTAGAGGATGGTGTTACCGCCAATCCTTTTGAGGTCAGTTGGTATAAATCTTTCTCTAAACAGTTATGTAGACTATTAGTGCCTATTGTATAATTTTCTGCTTGGAGACAAATGAAAGAATGGATGTCAGAGAGGGAGAGAGAGTTTTTGTGCATTTCATATCCCTGAGAAAATATTCTTAGTGCCCTTCTGGCTAGAAATAGAGAATCAGACCCAGCAGTTCTTAATCTATAATTTTTGATATTTTGATTGATCCAATGGTACGATAGTTGTGGTTTACAATCTGCTTCAGTTAAGTGGATTTTATAGCTCACCGGTTTTCTAAAATGTCCTTATAAATAGATTATTTTATTATTACAATAATATGTATGATTATGCCAGACAGTATATGCAGAAATCAGTCCAAGACCCTGGAGTGTTGATCTAGCATGAACCGTAAATCAGATGCCATTCACTATATGAATGAATAAAAATATGAATTCTCTACTAAAATTTCTAAGATATAAATGTGATTAGCAGATGGCAAGAGCTCAGATTTATCTAAAGAACAGCGTTTTTCCAAAAATCCAAATAATTAACTATTTATCTCTCTTCAGAACCTATTGAAACTTTAAGGCAAAATAATAAAAACTTTTTTGGAAATAGTACTGTGGTCCAGGGTCTCCCCACATAGTAAGGTGGGGACCTGCGGTGGGCGGCGTTGCTGGGCCTGGCCTTCGGGAGCACGCTCCGGTCCCTTACTCTCTTCCCCACGCTCACTGTTCTGATGATTCTGCTGGTGACTGCGTGGAGGACCCTGCGACGTGGACGTGGATGGCGTCTGTAATGGTTACGGTCTGCTGCGTATTTACTGCCTTGAACTGGAATTCACCAGGGCCTGTGACATTTGCTGCCTCCGCACCCTTTTCTCCTTCAGCATCAGACTCCGCAGTCTCTCCGTCTCCTACCCTGCGAAGGTACTTCCCGGGGTTATTCTTCTTTATGGCAGTCTGGTGTGCAAATACATCTTCCTTGGTGTCATTCCTGTTGATGAAACCATATCCGTTTCTTACATTGAACCATTTTACTGTCCCCAAAACTTTCGTTGCAATGACCTTTTTGTCCCCGCTGGCAGGCGCCACCGATGTGAGGCCACCCGGGCCACCGCTCCCTGCGCCGCTGTCCGTGGTGCCCGGCTTGGAGTCGGCAGCGCTGAGGGCGGGGGCAACAAGCGGCTGCTGGGTCTCCGCCTCGCTGCTCATGGTTACAGTGATGGTGACTGGGGCCAGCTGGGCAGCTGCAGCTCCTCCCGATGTGTGATGGTAACTAGGCAGGTGGCGGCGGAGGGGCTGCACAGGGCTCTCTGGGGTCCGCTCTCCACTCCCGCTACTGATCGAACTCTATATTTTCTTTTTAAATCCAGATATTTAATCTCATCAAACGTGATGGTTGCATCATCAAGCTAGATTTCAATTTCAAATAATGCTGGATTTCATGGAACTAGTGACTCTGAACAGGCCAAACAATGCACCAGGACTTCTCGGAGAAACACAATGGAATAATAAAATATAAATCATAAATATAAAATTTATAATATTAGTAATTTTGTTGAAAGTATTTATTGAGCCAAGTTCTCCATGGTGCCAAAGTCACTCCCCAATAATAAACATAATAGTTCCAAAAAGTAAAGTTGCAGTAGCTTGAGAAAGTTAACACTGTTCTTGAAGGATTAACTTAAATCCAAAAAAAACACAAGCCCATAAATGTAGAGATTTTTATTAAATGGAAATTAAGAAGAGTTCTTTGGAAGACTGACACAGGGCAAACCAGGCTAAGAAGTATCTTTTCAGTTGGAAAGGTTAACAACCATTAAAAACTACTAAAGGTCATTAAAATACAAACATCATATGAAGTTGACCTGACCATCGTTTTGGGAATGCTTGAGAATATTGGGGATTTTTTTAAAAACACAAAATACAGACTTTTTAATTTGTATATGTATTTTCCCCTCACATTCTTAAAGAAAGCTGAATTTCCTGATAGATCTCCTATAAATATGTATATACAAAATGCCTTCAAGCTGAATCTCCTACTTGGCTCAGAATCTCCTAGGTAGTTTGTATGATGTTAATAAAGTTAATTGCTCAACCTGTGGTCAGGATGCCAACCCATACCAATGTCCTTAGGGACCTTATTCTATGTGTTACAAACTCATTCTCCAATATCTACAACATCTCTGTTTACCCAGCCAAGGTGGCAGCCTTAATTGTACCTTTTCTGTACGCAACAGGAGCTGTGTAAGAAGAGTGGTGGCTACGTTCCCAAAGCATAGGCAATTTCTCCAGTATCTACCTCCTACAGGCCACCTTAAGACTTTTCAGATGGCTTTATTTACTTTGTTTTTTTCCTATTGCCTCAAACCAAGAGTCTCCATTTCCATTCATGAGAGTTGAATCTTCCTGCCTTTTATTTTCTCTGCCCTCCCAGAGGCTTCTTTCCTTTGTTCTATAGCCCAGAGGCCAGTACCACCCTCAACCTGATGATTGCTTCCTGGTTTTTGTACTTGCTTCATGGCCTACCCCCTATTAACCCACATATGGAGTTAGCCGAAACCGAATCTTTTCTTACAGCTTTTAAATATGTTTAAATTGGGAGAGGGGAGCCAAGATGGCTGACTAAAGACATCACCTTTTGGATCGTCCCGGCTGGAAGGTAGAATGTTGGACTGAGGAAAGTAGAGAGCAGTTGCAGCTCAGGTGTGGATCATAGGGAGAGACAACAGAGATGCCTGGAGACCCAACTTAGGAAAACTGCAAAGCTGAGAAAGAAGAAGATGGAGAAGAGAAAACAGCAGTGTGGTCCAAACCCAGAGAGGCTCAGAGCCCAGTGAAAGGGTAAGGGGGTCTTCCCCTCCCTCACATAGGTGTTTTCAGTGAGCACTGGGACATAAAACATTTTGGAGGTGCTTCCAACCTCCATGAGCCCAGGCACAGTGGCTAAATAGGAATGGCAGGGTGAACCAGCAATCCACAGAAGTTCAGGTGTTCAAAAGGGACACTTTTCAGGAGAGTGCCACAAGTGATAAGAGTGCCAGCTATCTTACACCTAGACCCGTCCTCCTCTCCACCACCTCCAATCACAGCATTAGAGAGTAACTTTAGCTCTCAGGCTGGTGGATCGCCATGCCCTCCCTCCCCCCAACCACCCCGGCCTCCCCACTGCAATTGCGAGAATACTCTGAACCAAGTAGCACACAAACGGCTACATCTCCATGGTGGGTGTACATTCCCAGCCAAGCCCACCACTGAGAGTAGGGACACCGCAATTTGTGAGCTTCCTGCCATCAGGTGTTTACAGGATCACACGCTGGTAGCTTAGACAGGCAGGCCAGAGCTGGTGCCCTCCCGGACACGAGAGTGGTGCAGAGACATGCAGGGGTAGATCTTGGTCCTAGACATGAGTGGTGAGGAAATCCTTGCGGACATATCCAATGAGAGAGTGTGGAGGGGTCCTGAGGAATGGGGATCTGTGAGCACATCTATCTCCCACCCCACCCCCCAGAACCACCATACCAAATGCCTCAGGTGCACTGGCCGAAAGGAGCAGTGGCCCCTCCCCATACTCATTACAATAGGGAGTGTAGCCTGAGCCAAGAAAATTATGAGTGACCACTTCTCCCAGGAGAGAGTGTACCCATGACAGAGGCCCCTGCAGACAGACAGGTCTACCTCTCTCTCTTTGGGGTTTTGTGTTGGAACAGGCATGTACAGTTGAGGATCCTCCCACCTGCCAGCATCCCACAGAGACACACACTAGTGGGTCAGACACCTGGACTGAGGGGCAGTTCAAGAGCCGGTCTTAGGTGGTGAGGGAACTCACAGGAATTGATCTGATGGGAGAGTGCTATAGAGTTACAAGAGCAAATAGGGAGAGCACCCATCCCCCCCTGTAGAGAGACTGTACCAGTGGACGAGAGGAAAGAGTCTGACCTGAAGCCTTAGCTCTCAAGCAATCAGGCCCCTCCCTCAGGAACAGCCTACCTGGTTTGGAGAGATTGCCCTGAACTTCATACCACTGGCTTCCCCTAGTGGCCAGATAAGCAACCTCTGATACCCACCAAGGCCTTGCAAAGCCTCTCTGGCTCTCGAAATCCAGCCATGATTTGTCTTGCTCCTCCCCCCACCTCTATTCTCAGGACAATGGAGATCAAGCAAACTCCTGGGAGCTACAGGGCCCTTTCTAAAGCCTGGAGCATTTGTATGCCCCACCTGGGGGACCAGAGCTTACAATGGACACAAAAGACAATCTCAACATCTGGCTCTTCCATGTAAACATCAATCAATGACAGGGAGAACAACCCTGTAGCTAAACAAAGTACCTTCCAATGCAAGCAAACAGGGATCGGCTGATTCATACTCACATGTACCACCCACCATCACTGAGATTAAGCTGGGGGAACTAACTCACTATACACTGTTGGGAAGAGGTGAAAACAACAGATCAAAGGTAACCCAAGAAGTACCCCTAACCTGTTAGAACACCATATAGGCAACTTGGGACCAGCACTCCTCTCCTTGGTATGCTCAGGGACTGATCTTTGGGGACCCAGAAACAGGCCCATAAGCCAGGCCTAACACCCCAACATCTCAACCAAAAAGCAAGATGAAAAGGAATGAGCAAAAGAACTCTGGAAACAAGAAAAATCAGTGAAAGGACACCACCCCACACAAAAAACAATACCTGCTTACCAACGGATACCAAACAAAATCAAAAGATTGAAATGACAGATGAAGAATTTCGAATATGGATTGTAAGGAAACTCAATGAAATACAAGAGAAAATAGAAACCCAACACAAAGAAACTACAAAAACAATGCAGGAAATAAACGAAAAATTTACTAAGGAAATGGATTTATTTTTAAAAAATCAAACATAATTTCTAGAAATAAAAAACTCATTCAAGGAAATAGAAAACACAGTGGAAAGTCTTAAGAATAGGCTATATCAGGGAGAAGAAAGAATCTCAGAGTTTGAAGATAACACCTTTGAATTAAACAAGTCAGTCAAAGAGAAGGAACTGAGAAATAAGAGGAACAAACAAAACCTACAAGACATATGGGATTATGTAAAGAACACTAACTCAAGAATCATAGGCATCCCTGAGGGCCAACAAGAAAATACACAAGAGCTGGAAAACCTATTTAAAGGAGTAATTGAGGAAAATTTCCCTGACCTTTCTAGAAATCTAGATTTTCAGGTACGAAAAGCTCAAAGGACTCCTGGGAGATTCATTGTGAAGAGGCACTCACCATGGCACACAGTCTTAAGCCTGGCCAAACTAAACATGGAAGAGGCACTCCTATAAATCATAATGCAAAAGCGTCAGGTATCTTACAAACGAAAATCCATCATATTAACTGAAGATTTCTCAGCGAGACTGTATAAGCCAGAAGAGTCTGGGACCCTATTCTCAGTCATCTCAAACAGAATAATAGCCAGCCTGGAGTTTTGTATCCTACAAAATTAAGCTTCTTATATGAGGGAGAAATAAAAACTTTCTCAGACAAGCAAACGGTGAGGGAACTTGTCAAGATCAGATCTTTCCTGCAGGAGGTTCTCAGAACTTCATCAAACATGGATCAAAACAGTAAACACCCACAAGTATAAAATCACCCAAAAGCTAAAGATCAGAGCCCAGATACCACAATGGCTCAAGAGGTAAAACAAAACAATAAAATTCTACTCAACAGGATGAACAGAAATCCACTCCACCTATCAATTATTTCAATAAATGTTAATGCCTTGAACTGCCCACTCAAGAGACATAATCTGGCTTTTTTTATTCATTTTTTTATAATGAATAAAAAAATACGAGCCAAATATCTGTTGTCTCCGGGAACCACATCTAACTTACAAGCACTCATTCAGACTCAAGATAAAGGGATGAAAAACAATATTCTATAAAAAATGGAAACCAAAAGAAAGTTGATGTGGCCATTCTCTTATCAGATAACATAGACTTCAAATAAACAAAAGTAAAGAAAAAGATGGTCATTATATAATGATGAAGGAAACAATTCTACAAGAAAATGTAACTTTCCTAAATATCTATGTACCCTAATACAGGTGCACCCAGATGTGTAAAGCAAAACCTACTTGATGTAAACAAAATAATACACAGCA
Organism: Avahi laniger; assembly: GCA_963575035.1. NCBI lineage: Eukaryota > Metazoa > Chordata > Mammalia > Primates > Indriidae > Avahi > Avahi laniger. Next base: position 66,746 of record CAUYSK010069606.1, read on the forward strand.
CATTGTAACAGCCAGGGACTTCAACACCCCACTGATGGAATGGAACAGATCCTCCAAGCAGAAATAAGCAAAGAAATGATGAGCATAATTGGAACTCCAGAACAAATGGTCCTAAAGACATTTACAGAACATTCTACCCAAAAACCACTGAATATACTTATTCTCATCAGCTCATGGAACATTCTGTAAGATTGATCACATCCTAGGTGACAAAACATGCCTCAACAAATTTTAAAAAATAGAAATTATACCACATATCTTCTCAGACCACAGGGGAATAAAATTAGAAATCAATTCCAACAGAAACACTCAACCTTACACAAAATCATGGAAAGTAAACAGCCTATTACTGAACAATTACTGGGTCAAGGAGGATATTAAGATGTTAACCAAAAGATTCTTTGAACTGACAAAGGGGACACAAGTTATCAAAATCTGTGGGATTCAGCAAAAGCATTCATAAGAGGAAAATTTATAGCCTTAAATGCCTACATCCAAAAGACAGTGAGATCAGAAATCAACAATCTAATGAATTGTCTCAAGGAATAGGGAAAGAAAGAGCAAACCAATCAGAAACCCAGCAGAAGAAAAGAAATAACTAAGATTAGAGCAGAACTAAACAGTATCAATAACAAAAGAATTATACAGAAGATTAATGAAGCAAAAAGGTGACTGTTTGAAAAGATAAAATCAACAGGCCTCTCAATAGATCAACCAGAAATAGAAAACAAAGGACTCTAATAAGCTCAATCAGAAATGAAAAAGGAGAAATTACAACTAACATCACAGAAATATAAAATATCATCTCTGAATACTATAAAAATAGAATTGAAATATATAAATTTGAAAACATTGAGGGAAGGGACTAATTCTTGGAAATACACAACATCCCTAGGCTCAATCAGGAAGAAATAGAACTTCTCAACAGATCAATATCAAGTAACAAAATTTAAGCAGCAATAAAAAAATCTCCCAGCAAAAAAACCTTCCAGGCCAGATGGTTTAACAGTCAAATTTTACCAGACCTGTAGAGAAGAACTCAATTCTTTGTCTCCACTGTAGTTTTCAGAGCAGTTGCTGTGGGGTCTAGAGCTAAAGGCTGGCTGAAGAAGAAGAGGTGCTTCCAACAATACGGTGGCTTCCCTAAGGCAATACAGCTATAGCGAAAGGGTAAGTGTCAGCCCTGCTTTCCTCTACCACTGAAGTTTTTTTCAGTTAAAAGAATTTTCACTGAATGTCCATTACATGCCAGGCATTCTGTTGGGCAATAGGGTCACCAGGACGAGGAAGGCACAGCCCCCATCCTCAAAAAGCATCAGTCTAGTGAACGGTCAATTTCATCAGGTAAAGATTAGAGAGGGTCCTCGCCAGTGAAACACCAGGAATCCTTAACTCATCTAGTGGACTCCTTCCATCCTCCTCTGCTGAACTCACCAACTTGTGTAGGGGGAATTTCAAATTTCACTCCTCAGTCCCCTTACAACCCTATTTACACTTCCCTTTTTAAGCTCTCCTAATGATATCCTAGATGAAGATTTTATTACCATGTTGAGTTCGTTAAAAGGAATTGCATTTCCAGTGAATTTATTGTTGGACGTATCAATGTACCTCTTACATTAGTCTTCAAAATATGCTGCTTCTGTTGAATAAAATATTGGCAGAGTCTTTTGGCTCATCCCATGTTATCCACATTTCTGTTCTTTTCGTAAGTATTCCTATTGCTTTGGGATTTTAGCTGTTAAGAGGACAATTAAATTGAATCAAAACAATTATGCAATAATGTTCATGCCGAGGTTTCCTGGCATTACTTACTAGAAATTCTACCGTGTTATACTGTATTGCCCAAATATTTTATTTACATTCAACTTGTCCCAAGGTATTGCTAAGAATAGGAATGAATATATAGCCTGTTTGCTTGGAATATCAAACCACATAAGTCAAATTTGGACTTGCTAATGTCGTATCTCCCTCATGAATAGAGAATATGGAATTCAAAAATGACTACCATGGAAGACAGAATGACTCAGAAATCTAAGAATAGCCAAATTATGTGAAAAGACCCAAAGGCTGCTTCGAAATGAACTGCATCTGCCTGATTCACAAAACTGACAAATTACACTATTTAGATCTATGCAAAATAGCATTTCACCAGCATTTTATTTGCATATTTAATTTTGCTTGGGGTTGGTATGGGTTTGCTTTCTTACTGTGAGATAATTTATGGGTTCAAAGGTATACTGTAACTCAAAAAATAATCTAATTTACTTTGTTTCTATTAAATTACAAAGTAATAACTTGGATTGTTTGAAATTATTTTAAGAATAGATTTGAAAATACACTTTGGATGAACCAAATGCTCCTCAGAAATCTGAGAGACACTGGACACCAAAGCATTGAGAAAGGAAGATAATACGGGAAGTCTCTGTCACTATGGTTGGGGGACCGTCTAGTATTGCCCTAGGTAAGCTCTTCATCCAGGATTATGGGAATAATCAAATCTTCTGAATGGAGTGTTTCCTCTGCTTTAGTATTATTAGCTGCTGTATCAGGAAAAAATTGGGAACAGAACCTAAAGTGATCTAAGAAGACATCACCATGCTCATCACTGTTATTCCATCAAGAAAAGAATGCAGGAGGAGGTTACCAGAACTGAATGTCATCCCGCATTAGCCACCATTGTCAGCAACTGTCATCACCATCACATTGTGCCCTCTGGAATTCCCATACTTTGATCAGCAAACAAAATTACCCTGAATCTCTTTCATGAACGTCCTTGCAACTTCTTGCTTTTGTTAAATTCTGGATCTCGCCTGTGGGATCAGCTTCCCCGTGACTCTCTCAAATGGAGGATGTTTTTTCTCTCACAAATGGTATAGACATCTCCACCATTCACCATTGCTATTTCCAAATCTTTCTTTCATCTGTAAATTTCCTACTTCTTTTAGTTTCATGACAACTGGAGAAAACACTCAGTTCCTTTTATTCCTGCTACTCTCCATTGATCTCCCATTTATTCCCCCTCATTTATTGAAGATGTTAACTCCCAGTTGATAGCATGGCTTTTCGACTACCATCATACACATGACTCCAACATGTACACAGGTGACTCACTCAGCCACCTGCCTTCTCCATTTCTTGATCTTCTCCCTCCAATAGTTCCCTTCTGCTCTTCTTAGCCACCTCCTTCAAAGGACTCAGTCTAGACTTGGTTACATCAAAACTTCACCATCCCTAAAATTCTGATTGCAAATGGTCCCTTGTCTCACCACCACCATTTAGGTTTCCACCTCTGCGTCTTAGATTCACAGCTCTATAGACCAGTCTACCATTTTTTCAATTACCTTAAACCCCTCTAAGACTTAACTTTCCTCTTCCTCCATTTTGGACGATGTGATCCTTTTTTATAAATTCTCTTTCACAGTTATCATTAACTTTCTTTTGTCACTTTCCCCCATGCACCAGCTTACTAAAACTCTATTCCCCAGGATAGACCAAATCATTTATGTTCTCTTTGCCAGCTGAATATTGCACAGAAAAATTACACAACCAAACTGACTTTTTATTTTAAATGCATTTTCTTAAAAAAAAAAATCAAATTTGCATTGGCAGTCTTTTGTGTCTCTCTAATAGACTTGCTTTCCTATCTCAAGATGATTATTTCACACCTGTCCTCTCGCCTCAAACTTCACACTGAGGTCTTTTGGTTTCCCATTCAATTGAGAATGTAAACATCACTAGTGGGGAATTCTTGAGCTTTTCACCACCACTTCTACGCACAAATAAGTTTCTGAAGAAAGTGATGTCAGCAAGATGGCAGAATAGGAGTTTTCAGTTTTCATTTCCTCATAGAAACATCAGTTCGAACAAGCATCCATGCAGGAAAGTACCTGCAGAAGAGCTAAGGATTCCAGGTGAGAGATTATAGCATCTGAGTGGAGCACAGAAAGAAGAAAAGAAACATTGAAGAGAGTAGGAAGGACAGTTTCACATGGCCCACATCTCCTGCTGCCCCAAGCACATGCAGTGTAGCTCAAAGAAAGACACTTTCACGCGGGACTTCATCACCAATCCCAGCACCAGGCCCAGCACAGTAAATCTCTGTGCCAGGCCATCCCCTGCAGGTATAAGCTCCAGGCCCAACTGCATACTGACCCAGGCACCAAGCCAGCTTGCCCAAGGACCCTAACAGCAAGCCTGCCTGTGGACCCTGTCAGCCAACCTACCCAGAATCTCTGGACTGACTGACAGATGAAGGGCTTTTCCTGCCAAAACCAGTCTGTAAAGACTGGCAGGGCTGCCTACTTCTCCAGATGCTCAGACACCAATGCAAGGCCACAGAAACATGGGCGTCTCCCCTGATTCTTCTTTTTCTCATTACATGCCACCATGTCATACATTAAAACATTCTGTCCATTCTTTTACTAAAAAGTATCTTAAATCCATGCAATTCTGTCCATTTTCACTGCCATCAGCCTGGTCTAAGACACTATCAGCTCTTTTCTAGATATTTTTATGAGCCTCTTAACTGAGCTACCTATCAGAATAGACTTCATGGGCATGAGACCTGGGTGGTCACACAGTCCTGCCTTTAGAAGAGCCCCGAGTTTTGTTTAATGCTCTGCTGTTGTTGTCTTGAAATTTTTAACAATATTTGATCAAATGGCCCCACATTTTTATTTTGCATTGGCCTCACAAATTATGTAGTCTGTCCTGTCCCCATTTTGTAGTCTTGCTCCTTCTAATCCACTCTATAGTAAAAAGTCCGGGTAATATTTTTGTAATATTAATGTGTAAAACACATTGATGTCTTTCCGCTGACTTTGAATGCAGTCCCCACTCATATGTGGTCCACAAACACCTGCCTGATGGGCTGTACTCTCTCTTCCCAACCTCATCGTCCTCACTCACTGAGGTTTCAGGCACCACTGACATCTTTCGGCTCGTCGTACTCGCTGGCTTCTGTCCTGCCTCAGATCTTTCTCAACATCCAGTTTCCTGTCTCCGAAACCCTCTTTGACACGTTGCTTCCTTCTCATGCCTCAAGACTTAGCTTAAATAGTGCTTTATCTGTCGGGACATGCTAATTACCATAACAACACTAAAATCTTGGTGGTTCATCACACAGAAAAAGGTTTATTTCACAGTCGTGCCACAGCCCAATCAGCTCATGTCAGGTTTCTAAGCCAGCCTTGCGGATGGGGATGCAGCAACCTACCGTTTTCAACATACAGGCTCCAGCATTTCCGAAGGCTTCCTTTGCTGGATCTGCTGGATCCGGCAGGGAGATGAGGAAAGAACGTGTGGAGAGTCACAGGAGAGATTTGGCACCAGGGCTTGAAGGGAAGTTTGTCAATTTTGCCCTCATCCCATTGGCCCCATTTATTGTGAAGGAGGTTGAGAAATGTTATTTAGCTCAGAGCCCAGAAGGCAAAGGAGATGTGTTTGAGTGCGTATTACTATGTGGCCACTGTCCCTTACTCAGGGAGATGACATCCTTTACTGCCTGCGCACACTTACTGTCCCGTACATGCTATGCTTTCCTGTGCGTACCTACTGTCTTGGCCACATCCCTTACCCCAGCACATTATCAGCACTTTTAAAGGCAGTACATAATAATGTTTAGAAGCACATGTTCTGGAATCAGATGTCTTAGGGTCAAACCCCAAGGTCATCACTTTTTGGCTGTGTAAACTTGAGCAACCTACCCAATCTCTCTGAGCTCTAATTTCCTCTTCTGTTAAAAAATATAATAATAGTATCCACGTCAAAGAATCATTGTGGGGATAAGTGACATAATATATGTACAGGGCTCAGTGCCATGCTTAATTTGCTAATGACTCAATAAATGTAGATACGATGATTACTATTCAGCACTCTATACTCAGGGCCCGGCCTGGTACATTGCACAAGCAAGCACTGAATGTACATTGGTTGAATAAATGAAAAATGATTAAGTAAAAAATTTCCCTTCATAGCTAAGATTCCAAGAGACAAGAGGTGTCTTTACTGAACCTTTAGTTCACTGGAGACATTCATTGCTGAATCTCAGCTCTCAGAAGGATCTAACCTTTCAGGTGGTCTTAGACATGACGATAATGGGCAAGCCCTGGGGTCCACCCGATCATTTAAAAACTGTCTCGCAATGTATGTAAACTTGCATAAAAGCAGATCTCATTTTCCTCCCTTGAAATTCTAAATGCACCCCTTCATTTACATCATCTGATTTTTATATTTTTTAATCGGAGTCCTTTCACACATAAAAGGAGCACTGAGATTTCTTCTTAGAGAAAAAAATAATGATGAAGGAAATAAATTATCAACTAATAGGAGCATAAAGCTTGAAAATCAGCATTGCCATATGATTGTAAGATATTTTGTAAAATTAATTATAAAAGTAAACATATGTTCATAGAAAATTTCAAATGATACAGAGGCATACACAGTAAAAAAGAATATATTGTTCTCCATTATTGAACCCCAGTCTCAGTCTCCAATGGCAGTGTTCACAATTTCTTGTGTTTGTTTCCAGAAATTGTCAATGTAAATATAAGCCAAAAAGGTTTATTTATTTTTGTTAGCAAAAAAAAAATCAAATCTTACACAAATTTTTCTGCAACTTGCTTTATTGTTTACAATTTCGCTTTTTTTTTTTTTTTTTTTTTTTTGAGACAGAGTCTCGCTTTGTTGCCCGGGCTAGAGTGAGTGCTGTGGTGTCAGCCTAGCTCACAGCAACCTCAAACTCCTGGGCTCAAGCAATCCTTCTGCCTCAGCCTCCCAAGTAGCTGGGACTACAGGCATGCACCACCATGCCCGGCTAATTTTTTCTCTCTATATATATTTTTAGTTGTCCAGATCATTTCTTTCCATTTTTTAGTAGAGACGAGGTCTGCTCTTGCTCAGGATGGTCTCGAACTCCTGACCTTGAGCGATGCACCCGCCTTGGCCTCCCAGAGTGCTAGGATTACAGGCGTGAGCCACCGCGCCCGGCCTACACTTTCGCTTTGATATTTGTCCTCAGCAACTCATTTCTCATTCCTTTTACTGACTACATGACATTCCATTGTATCAATATACTACTATTTATTAACCAAGCTCTTCTTGGGAGATATTTAAGTTGCTTCTATTTGGTATGTTATAAGTCTCTTACTATTATTATTCCTTTATATTGCTTCTTGAAAGTACTGAATTGCTTGTTGTTCTGATGCTGTTTTCCATGGAACATAAAGATTCATGGCGAGGCCTGATGGAGCATCTTGCAGGAAACCAAAGCTTCTGCTGAACACAACTATAATAGAAAAGTTGAACAATGGACTAAGTCTGTGGACATGATGTTGCTGCTAAGGGCAACTGGGGCATGAAGTACAAGATCTTGGGAAGGAGGAATGGCTTGGAGAGACAAGTGAACAATTCTCAGCTGTGGTTTTCTGTGATGCACTTGTCAGTTCTGAGCATGGTGCAAGAGGCTGAGGAACCAGGAAAAAGGCAAAGAGGATGCCCCTGCTAGAGGCAGAAAAATCATCAGAACTTTGAGCCATCTCGTGCAGCCAAAGAGATATAATTTAGACATTTGAGGGTCTGGGATTCCAGTGAGAAATGAAGGGCAGAGGACAACATCCAACACTCTGCTGGCTTTCCCTCATGACAGTAATTGAATTCTGCAGCTGTGTGGGGAAAGGAATCTAACAAGCCAAGCAACCCGTCTTTGAAACCAGAGGGAGTTTTTGGCAATCTCACAGTACTTAGGAGACAGGCATTTGAGTTCTGGACCCCCAAGGTCATGCAGCCCAGGTGAGCATCCTGGACTCTCAGAACCCTTTGGGAACTGCAGTCTAGAAACAGAGATAAAAGAGATCCAAATAGAGCCTTAGCACAGCTTCAATCCAGCCTAGAATTTAATTTCTGAATGGATTAAGGGGATCAGGCCCCCCGCTCTTCCTGCTCTTTGGGGAAGGTAAGATGATCAAGCTCCTATAATTCTTCATATACCATGTCAGGCATGGAATCAAAAAATACCAGGTGTTATAAACTGGATGTTTGTATCCTCCCAAATTCATATGTTGAAACCTTCATCCCCATGGCTTAGTATTAGGAGGTAAGGTCTTTGGGAGGTGATTAGGTCATGAGGGTAGAGGTCATGGTGGGATTAGGGCCCTTATAAGGGGATGAACTGCCAGAGCTCTTCCTCTCCACCACGTGAGAATGCAGTGTGAAGACAGTCGTCTGCATACCAGGAGCAGACCCTTACTAAACACTCAGCCATACTGGCACCTTGATTTTGCACTTTCAGTCTTCAGAACTGTGAGAAACAAATATTTGTTGTTTAAGCCACCCAGCCTATGGTAGTCTGTTATAACAGTCTCAACAGGCTAAGACACCAAGCATACCAAATCACAGGACTATATGAACTAACACCAAGAGAAAAAACAATAAAAAGAGATCTACAGGTCATTCAGATATTGTAATTATCAAATAAGGATATTAAGTTATAATAACTAATACGCTCAAGAAAATAGAGAGAAAAATGAAGAAAATAGAAGAAAAAATGGAAAATTTCACCATAGAATTTAAATCTCAAAAAAAGTCACATAAAATTCTAGAAATGCAAAATAAAATAATTAAAACAACACACTTGATTAAGTTTCCTCATCTGTAAAATGGAGATCATTGTAATAGTTACTTCCTTTAAGATTGTTATGGGGGTGAAATAAGTTAATGTGTTTAAGGTGCTTATAACGGTGCCTAGTACATTAACAGATGCAATGTAAGTACTAGCTGAGTTCCCAGGATAAAGAATTCCACAGCCCACAAGAACTTTTCTTAGAGATCTATTGTTAGATGAAGAAGGCATAATGACAGCATGGACCACTACTTTCTCTGTGTATTATTTGCCATGCAGAATTTTAACAGAAAATATATTTATGGAAGCAACTTCAATTGCGAAGCATATTAGAAGATTCAAATGAATATGTGGATGTTGCAATTCCATTTCCTTTACAAAGGCAAAAATGCATATTTATTGGAGAATCAGGCTGATTAAAAGCACATTTTTATTCACAAAAGAGAAGAAATGGTTTGCATTGTCTAGTACATTCTATGAAAAAGCAAGCAAGCAAACAAAAGAAGTCTAGCTTTTCTCCATTGGTCTAAGTAAATTAGATGTCTGTTAAGCGATAACAACAGTAATATTATCTACTTCCAAGTCTCACTCTTCATATTCATGAGCAAATAAGGAAGCATCATTAATAAGATAGGATGCTCTTAAATGGCATTTTCATAATTAATGCACTGAATAAATAAATTAAATAATTCGGGAGGAAAAATTCTCATTTCTTATGAGTAGAAATTACTTAGTCAAAAGACATTTTAAAATCAAATATATGTCTAGAACAAAATCACATATAATATGATGATTTCTTACAAAAAGTAAATAAAATGATTGGTGGATTATTTTTATTTTATCTGATTTCTCTCTGACAACTACAGTACCAATTATAATTAATTATATAAATTATGTCTAAATAAAGTACATAAATATCTTCTGACAGTTTTATATTCAATTTCCATGGTTCAGAAAAAGAATCTAAATTCATAATCAAGATAAACTAGGAACCAAATTAAAGATCTTGATATAAGTAGGAGAAAATGTGTAATTAGCATAACATACAGAGTATCAACAGCAACAGATTATGGCTTTAATTGAGTATTTAAATTTGAAAGTTGTTTTTAAAAGATATCTATCCAAGGCAAAACTTTAAAAATGTCAAAATTTAAATTTATATTTGTAACATTCCTACATGTACACAATAAGAAAACATTTGAAATAAAACTGGGAGGAAATAAATCACCAGATTTTTTTTTTAGTAAACAAAAAGCTTGGACCCAAATATCAGAAAACTGACTGTTTTATTTATAGTTTTACTTGGTATTACATAGATAAAATATCAATTTGATAACATATTTTACCTTAACTGCTCTAGGGTAAGATAGTGATCACTAAAAAGAATATATATCCATGACCATATTTATTCCAAAAATTTACACTAAAGAAACTTAAAAGATATACTAGCTAATCACAATATATGGGCTTTATTTGTTCCTTTTTCAAGTAAACAAACTAGAAAAAAAATGAAAAATGTGAACACCGGATACTTAACAGCACCTACAAATTAATGTTATTTTTAAGGGGTGATAATAGAATTATGGATTTCTTATAGAATCTTAATCTTTTAGAGATTTATAATGAAATATTTACAGAAGTAACAATATGATGTCAGGGATTGAACCTAATGGGGGCAGGAAGGAGGTGAGTAGTTGACAGAATAAACCAAACGATCAGTTACATGGTATTGACAATCAGGGAAGCTGGCAATGAGTACCTTGGGCTCATTACACAATTCTCTCCTTTTGTATATGCTTGATATTTTTCATAATAATTTTTTTAAAGATGTTCTAATTGCTGTCGGAGGAGACTCACTCTGATTTCATGAAAACAGAGAATAAAGATAGTTGAGGTAAATTATGTGAGAATATTTGCCCCCTTTATACAGAACTTTTAAGTATTAATTCCTTGCATATGAAATAAAACATGGTTTGTGGGTTAACACTTCTTTATTTTAAAATGTCACATTGAAGAAATGAAGATCATTGCAGGGGGTTAGATTGTTACAAAGCCTTTCTCTTTCTTTCCGGTTACTTTACATACTATAATAAAATCGATGGTTCCTCGGTTTGTAATTTTATAATGATATTGTTAAAAATAGAAAGCAGAGAAGAGAGAAAAGATAGTAAACTCTCAGAAAATGCTAATATTGTTCTATTACTGATTTGTAACCACAGTGCTGCTTCTTTCTATTGTTATCTTTGATTTTCTGATGTTGGCACGAGTTGGTAATTTTTTCTTTACAGTCTTACATGCTATTAAAAAGTGTTGCTTTGTCCTGGATTGTGTCAAGTTAACCTGATGAAGCTAAATGTCATGTGCTTTAGTTGCAAGCATCACTGTCTTGAGAGTTTAAAAATGTACCTTAAGAAGAATGTAAATGATGACCTCTGAGAAGCTTGCTAACTGTTCCATGAGGTTTGAGGTAATCGTGATGGGACCACGTGTATTCCCAGTCTCCTCATGATAATGCTGACAAATTTCAAGGCACTTTTGCTTAGTTAGTACCTGAAGAATTTAAGAAGTTATTTTTCTTTCATCATAAGATCTCCAGTTCTACCCTTTGATGGTTCATTTTGAACATTTCACAATTTCTGTCTCGGATCCAGTCAGATTTTTGCATCACAGAAACCAGTACACTCATTTCCCTTCGAACACTTTGATGTCATATGAGAGATAGTTGCATCCTGCCAAAATTTATCACCGTAAATTCAAGCTGTGACTGTATTGACATAAAACCCAAACATCCAGATGAAAAGTGAAAAATCCTATGAGTCATTTGACTGTTCCTATACAAGACTTAATTAGTTGAAAATAATATGCTTCCATTGCACGTATTTTCAAATATGAAACCAGACTGCAAGAAATAAAATCCTGATATTTTTGTTGTGGTTTATGCAAAGACAGACAAATATTGACAAAATGATAAAAGGAATGCTGACTGATTTTTGTATGAAAAGATCTGTATGTATATAAATACATATGCAGATGAAAAGTATGGACTTTTTAAAATAGATTACATTTTTCCACTGCTTTTGTTTTTAAAGGAATTAGCTGAAAGCAACTTCTTTTTAAAAATATTTTAGAACTAATGTTTCTCTATAATATCTTGAGATAATGATCTCTTATTTAATGATAATAAGCTCTGAATTGCCAAAAGTTCTTAACATTAAATGCAATAAACAATGCAGTTGCTGGATGTTATTCAAAAGCCTCTTATATAATTATTTGGGCCACGTTATTATTAAACGTTTCCAGAATGCTTTGCCAATAGAAGTCAATAAACACAGAAGAGGTGACAGGAAATGTAAATGGCAGCTTTTAGATTCTGGTGCTTGATAATATATTCTCTAAAAATCAATAGAGTTTTCCCATTTAGATAGCAGCACTTTGGTTTCCAGTGATTAAGTAACCATTTAAAAGAGGTTAGTTGTGGTAAATAAGCAAAAATTTTCCAATTCCAAAACCCAAAGAAGGCGGGTGCTTCCATAGCTTTAGATGTTCATCATTAGATGTCATGATAACAGAACATCCATTTTCTTAAGTGGTTTATTAGCCTCACCTACTTGTTATACTCAATGTTTAATGGCAAGAGAGAATTGCCAACAATTAGCTCCTGGAAATGGCCATTTGACCCACATTAAAATAATGTTTGCTTCAGCAGAGTTCCCAATGCTGGATAAGTAACAAAAGTGAATGAGAAACTGAAATTGTTGCTATCAGGTATTTGCAGAACACCGTCAGAAGCCTTTCTCTGAGTCACCTAAGCACAGCTTCGAATTGCACAGGAAAACTAGCACCTGCTGAGAAAGCCCAGCAACACATCTGTCTGAACTTGAGTAATCAAAAACGTGTTTTCTCTTTTTGATCAAAGAACACACACAGAGGGATAAAATGACTGCATTTTATGACACACCACAAGGCATAATAAATGATGATTGTAGCCAGAATCCAAATATCCAAATATCACAGAATACCAGTACAGGTGTGTTTACCATCTCAGCCACATACTCAGAGCATTGTGTGTGGATTTAAATTAATAAAAAGATATTAAATGTGTTATTTAAGGCTCTAGAGTCAGATCTGAGTTTGAAGTCTAGCTCTGTCATTTGCAAACTGTTAGAAATTAATCTTTCTAGCTGTAATTTCATCTCTGGAAAATAACAATTGTGTTGATTTACTCTTATAAAAATTAAGTAAAATAATGCATGTTAAAATAGTATCACTGTTCCTAGAAGTACTCGATAATTATTAATTCTTATTCATGTTATTGTAGTCATTCTATATAGGGTTTCCAGATTTAGACAATAAAACAAAAAACAGGTAGAATTCCCAGTTAAATTTGAATTTCAGATAAACAGTGATTAAATGTTTAGAATAAATATGTTCCAAATATTGCATGGGACATACTTATTCTTAAAAAGTATTCATTGTTTATCTCAAATTTAATTGGACATCCTGCATTTTATCCGGCAACCCTTTTTATACAAAAATGTGGTCAAGAAAATTCATATATCTATCATTTAACCAACGATCTATTGGTAAATAAAAGATATCTAAGTCAGTCAAACAAAATACACGCATTAAAATTTGTGGTCATTAATTAAAGAAATATTTTCTAAGGCTTCATTCAGTGTCTATGTACCTTAACTTCAGATCTAAAAAGTTTATTTTCTGATTAAGAGATGCTAGTCTTGCAGAGTTGCGCTTATTAAAAAATATGAAAATATACTTGTGGAAAAACTTCATCCACCAAAGGAGCATTAGCACCAACTGCTGGCTGCAGGAAGTACTCCCAGTCAAGCCTGCCTTCTCTGAGCCCCTGTGCTGCTTCTTCTGAGTTGCTCCTGTCGCCTTGTGACCCCAGCTGAGACAAGGACATCAGCTTTCCCATTGATGTCTCTTGTGCTACCCCAATAGCTGGCCCCAGTCACGTCCCTGATTCTGTTTCAAATCCAAGGGCTGTGCTTTGGAATGTTCCCCATGTTTTCTCAGCGCTTCCACCCCTGTTTTGTTCCTGGCTTGACTTTGTACCCTCGTCCGAGTGCCAATATCTTGCACAAGTCCATTTCGCTATGTTACCAATACAGGAACTGTTTTCGAAGCCCAAACAGATTAGGCTCTGCAAATGAGTAAAGGGCCAGATATAACAGGAACACTGATAGCAGTGACAAATTATGGTTAGCCACCTGGCAGCAGTGATATGCTATAAAAATAATGACTGCCATTGGTTGGGAACTTACTACTGCCAGTCACCGCATTAGACACCAACTACATGATCCCTTTTCATCCTCTTCAAAGTAGGCAATATTATACCCATTTTGAAGATGAAGAAAATGAGATCACGATGCTAGATTGTATCAGAGCTGGAACTGAATGTGTCTCTCTAACTCTGCAAACCACACACATTTGACCACAAAAATCTGCCTGCTCAATGAAAGAGGGCACAGACAAGAAAACATTAAGTGTCTTGAACCCAAAAAGTAATGTAGTCTCAGGTCACTGAATATGTGCAAATAATGACCATTTGTGTATGTTCACTGTCCCTAGGCTGTAATACTTTATATACACACACACACACTACTAATAAAGATACAGGTCAATCCAATATTGAAGTTTAAAAAGTAGGATTACTACAAAGACTTAAATTATTCAGAGAAACAACAGAGTGAGGTCATTGAACAAGTTTTAGAGTGAGAGAGTCAGAAGGACCCAGGCTTCAGTCCTGGCTTCACCTCTTCCTACTAGTTAGGAGAAGTTAGGAGAAGTGGACCAATTCCTTGGCTTCCATAGGCCATACATAGGTTCTTTTGTAAAATGAGGGTAATGGTGCCCACTCCAATGGACTGAGTATGAGGATTAAATGAGAGTATAGGTAGTATGTTTACACAGTGACAGACATATCATAATCAATGAAAAATGTTACTTTAACAGAACACAAGAAAATATGCAGTATATTTTAAATTTTTGTCCAAAACAGTTAAAAAGAAAAAGTTGTTTTTAAAGGGCTAAAACCCTCAGCCAACTGGAAGAGTCAGTTATTTTCAATGATTCTTATTTTTATTCTGAGGGTTCTCAATAAAATATACATATATATATATATTTGTATACACACAGAGAACTATTTAAAACTCTATCCTTTCTTCCACCAATTTTAGATCCTGAAGAAGCCTTAAAGCTATAAGGCTTTGATCTTTTTAGAATCCAAAGAACTGCAGTCTAGGTGTGGGCGCCTCAGCCTTTGAATCGGTACTATTTACTTCTATGTATTTTAAATACTATATCTCTTTAGATATGTTCTGAAAATTTTATATACTACATTTATACTTACTACAGACTTGCTCTTCATATACGAGTTTAGCAGATATACACTCAAACAAGAAAAATCTACTAGTGACAATAGTATGACCCAGAAAAAATTTTATCCGGTATATAATCACAAAAATGTAACCCAGCTCCACTCTCAGGAATTGTTTTTTTTTTTTTTTAAGTGATGGACACCAAAGAGAGGTTAAGACAAGATAAAAAGTTGTATCTACACCACTCACCTTTGCGTGGCATTTTGGGAGTCACACCTGGGTTTGTTTGGGAAACGTTGCAAACATTCAAGAGCGCAGCTGTGATGGGGAGAACCAACAGTGGGCATGAAGACGGAGATTTGGATTGTAATCCTACCTGTACCATGCTCTAGCCAAGCCTCTTAAAATCACAGAGCTTCAGTGAGTAATAACACCTAGATCAGAGGATTGTTGCTATAATTACGGTTTGTCTGCAAAAGCTTGGCACACAGTAGGCTCTTAAATGTTAAATGTCGTTGCTGGGAAATGTTCAACTCTGTCTTTGGTCTTCGCAAAAGAGTGAGTAAAAGCAGAATGCTCTTGGAGAATTTGTCTACTAGTTTCAATGAAACAGGAGAAATCTTCCTGAAAAGTGTGCAAGTTTTCAACAGCAAAGGAGATAAATATCCTGTGGGAATTTACAGTATCAAATCTTTTGATGCTTACTCTTCTCTAATTTAAACCAATTGCTGAGTAAATGAACAAAGTATTAAGGTCATAGAAAGTCCTAGTATAATTTTTTAAAGTGTGTGTAGAAATGAATATATGTAATGCCACTGAACTACACACTTAAAAATGGCTAAGATAGCAACTTTTATGTGTATTTTACCACAATTAAAAAAAAATCGGGGAAAAATGTGTGTGCAGGAATGAGGAGGGAACATGGCAAGGGTTACTTTTACTAAATATTCAGGGGGAAGGGATTTTTTTTCTCATTTCTGGATGTCTTTTTTTTTCTCCTTTTTAAGAAATTTAAATTTAAAGCCTCAGAAAAACTAAAAGTGCTTATTATGAACTGTTTGATTTGATCAGTATCACTTGGGAAGGGTGAAGAGGGTCAGAGTTAAAACTGATAATTCTACACATGGATGAATTCCATAACACCCGCCTGGAATACCATAGGATTAAAACTTTGCAACAAAGGAGTAACATTGACATTAGCGTACCTAATGACAATATCTCAACCTGGCTCAGCTAGCTTTTGGAATGCCCAAATGTTCCCTTTTAGGTATTTTCATTAATTGTACAGCTATTACATGAAATTGGGAGAATTCCTTGAAGACGTATCTGCCATTTTAATATCCTTCTACTGGTGAGTTTAAATGTGTACATCCAGACCAATCAATTATAAAGGTAATATACTTCAATAAGTTAAAATGTATGAAAAACATCACATTTTTAATGCAACCTTTGCCTTTTGTGTATTATTAATACTATGGAACTATTATTTAAATATATTTTTATGTATAATTCTCTATTGTGTCTTTTTAATTTAAAATACTATTATAATTTTCAAATTCTGTTTAAAAATCTTCATAATTACCACTTTGAATGGTTACTTAGTATTCCTTTGTTGATGTATCATAATTTACATAACTTTTCTCCTATAGTTGGATATTTGGGTGGTTTCCAGTTTGGGGCTGCTATTTAAAATGTTGCAATAAATATATTCTTTTATACATTTTCATTTCTTTTGGATTACTTCCATACAACAAATTCCCTTAATTAAAATATTTGTCTTTATTATACATATCACCAAATCGCCTTCCAAAATGATCATGCCAATTACAGTCTGCTACAAAATACTTGAATTGTTTCGGTCTTCATTTAGGATTGTTGACTTAAAAGGTGAGTAAATAATTCTCTATTCTTTTAATTTGCTTTTATTTGATTACTAAATACATTTAGTTTAAATGCAACAAGCCATTGTTAATTTGGACTTTCTAACACTCACAGTTAAATCTTATCCTAACTAATACAGAGACTGACTTACAAGTTTACAATGAATACATGGAAGAGTAATTTTTTATTTACTTTCTTTTGCCATTTAAGCTTATAAAAGATGTCATCTTGCCATTTTAGTCTGCTGTGTGTAGTAACAAGTCTTGTCCAATTCAAAATCTTCTCTAAAGATAATGTAAAAATGCCAAATCTAGTTTAAAAACTACTTAATTATTGCATCTATGATGACATTTCTGTTCAGATACACTGGTAAGTGTGGAATTACCTAATTGGTATATTCAGCCATATAAAATTGTCTTTGACTATGTTTTCTATAAAAACGGCAACTTAATATATGAACCTGAAACTTATGTACTGTGAAAACTGTTTCTCAGTGGTGTAGCCTACAAGTTAGAAGTCATGAACATCCTTTCTTGCATGAGGGCCAAGTCAATAAAGAAAATGAAAACATTCACAGTTCATGTTTTAAAAATTAGTTTTATGTGTATGTTTTAGGTAAAGGAAGTATAACCATTGCAACTGCAATAATTTCTCTGTTGTAGGTTTTATAAAACTTTGCACTAAGATTTCGGGAAACTGCATAATCAACTGATACTACAATATTTGATAATAAATCTGTGTTTTTAACACATTTTGTGTGAGATAGAGTAGTACGGGATACTAAGGAACAGTGTTTTCAGGTTGGAGAGAAAAATTGCCCTGAATCTCATCATAGACCAGTCACAAAAGAGACAGGATGTGGGGAGGTCATTTCTAGGCTGTGGGGAAGCACCCGTCGAGGCCCTGTCACTTGGAGGAGCAGTCTGGGAGGACGGCAGGAGGTGGTGAGTGGGGACTGTAAATGCCATGTGACCAGGTGACATTTACTTGCCACTCCTCACAGGCGGCATAACACATATTCTTGCTACATTTCTTCGAGGGAAAGAGGAGTTTTCTCCTTCATCAGGCTTTTATGTCTTTCTCATTTTGTCAAATGTGCATTTTCTGATGCCCAGGAATGCAGCTTTAATGACAAAAAAAATTTTTTCGGAGGTTTGTTTACTTTGGTTTTGAAAGTTGTTGCTTGAAGTTATGAATACATTTTCCTTAAGCTTTAAGTATAGCTTATAAAACCTATTATTCTATTTACAAATTATCAATTTTTAATAATTTTAAGGGGCCTTTAAACAATATTAAAAACTTAAACATCTTCAAATCTGCATCTATCGATTTAATGTATTCAAGTTCCTTATTCCAGCACTTTATTTGTCTGATTAATGAACCTTCTCAGGTACTCAAGTAGTTTTATAAATGTAACAAAAAAAAAACCTTTAAAATATGATGAATTTTATATATGCTTTTAAAGTATTTTAACATAGCATATACATTTAATGAAAGTTTCAAATGAGAATTTCAAGACTGATCTACTAATTTAAAGCCCAAATTATCTTTAATATCTGCAAGTATGAATATATTCCTTAATACAAGTATATTAATATTGCAGGTTTAATTCTCTTAAGTATTTCTGAACTTAATTCTAGATTTTCTTAGGGTTGAAAGATATCTATGTACTAAAGAAAGCATTATATCATTCCAAACAATTTGGGGTGTGTTTGTAGGGGGTAGGCGTGGTTCCCCCATCAACCAAATGAAATTGCAGAATAGCCAGAGATGTTGGCCAGCACAGTGACCAAGAGTCTCCTTGGAACAAGCTGAGCCCTAATGACAGTCTATAACAGGGATTTCAGGGGTTGACCTCTCAGCCCTCCCTAACCCTTCCCGGGTTCCCCGATGCCTTGGGAAATCTACTGTCTTAGTTCTCCTTAGAAGTCTGTCACTTCTTTGACTGGATTTTGCATGTCTTTCCCATTTAACCTCTAAAGACTTCGAACTCAACGGACTTCTGTATTCTTTTCATATATATCTCTCGTAAGTCCAATAGCTTTTACAGATTTTAAAATGATATCCAATTGATCTATCTTATAGTGTTACCGTAATGAGCATTAAATGAGTTAATATATGTAAAGTCCTTACAGCAGTACCTGGTACAGAGGAAACTATGTTATCTCGCACACTTCATCTGACTAATCAGTCACAACTTCCAATGCCATTCTCCTGCCAACATTTGTGTCCCACAGTGGTCATAGGTGTGGTTCCTACAGTGCTTCCAAATGCTAAATTTCTGACATCAGCCTCTTAGAATAAGTCAACCTTAAATACGCACAAAAGATTTCACAGGCCCAGTAAGATGACACTACTCACGGTAGAGACTTTCTCCACACACGTCTATAGATGAGGGAGAGAGATTTTAGTCACCTACTTTAATATTTTAAAGGGGTTTCTTTTTAGGGTGAAGAAAATATTCTGGAACTATATAATGATGATGGTTGCACAACCTTGTGAATATACTAAAAACCACTGAAATGTACACTTTAAATTGGTGAGTTTTATGATATGTGAATTGTATCTTAATAAATCAAATGAGTAAAACAAAAACAAAAACTAGGTCTTCAGTTACCATGGCTGCACAAAATAATTATCTCAAAACCTAGTGGCAGAAAACCACCATTTATTATGATCATGTATTGTGTGGCTTAGGAAGTCAGGCAAGACAGAGCAAGATGGCTTTTCTCTGCTTTATGATGTCCGGAGCCTCAGTTGGAAGGCTCCGAGGAGCTCAAATCATTTGCAAGTTCATTCACTCACATGTCTGGCAGTGGACGCTTGGCTGTGGGCTGAGACCCTAGCTGGGGGTGTTGACTGGAACACTTTCTCATGGCCTCACCACATGGCCTGGGCTTTCTCACAGCATGGTGGCAAGGTTCCAAGGACAAACATCCCAACAGAGAGAAAAGAGGAGCCAGGAGGAAGCTGTCTCACTTTTTATGACCTAGCCTCTCAGAAGTCTCTGGGAGTCACTTCCAGTGTGTGCCATGCCTTAGAAGCAAGTCACTGAGGTTAGGCTGTATTCAGTGGTGGGAACATAGACTCTTTCCTCTTTTCAGAGAAATGTCAATATCGCATTATAAATAAAGCATACAGATAGGATATATTGGAAAATAAAATCTGCCATGGTCTTTAATATTGATATCCCCCTGAAAAAAAGTATAATCTACTCGGTGTAAATTTTGCAAAATAGACACCCTGAGATTTTGCGTATAAGCCACTAGACTAGAAGCAAAAACAATACAAGGCAAAATTTCTCCAACATTATGACAATGAATAGACAGGCATTTAAAAACCATATTTATTATGAACACATATTTGTTTGTGAGTTACACATTCAATCAATTGCTCATTCAGTTATTCATTCATCGAACAGAAATATATTATTGCCAAATGTTCTTTCAGATTCTGGGATGCATGAGTGAGCAAAAAAAAAGACACATGGCACCTAGCCTTAGCAGGAAAGAATAATTGCAATAGAATCACATAAATGTGGCAAAAGGGAAAATACAGCGTGGTAGGAACACAGCTCAGTGATCCACCCAGACTACCCAGATGTGTGAATAGCTACACTGTGATCTGTGGCTTTTAGGCATTAACAGTAAACAACACGATCCAGATCTTTCATATTAGTTGCTGGAAAGGAAAATGCTTCCACAAAGTTAGGCCTATGTGAAAGAAGATTGAAATCAGAAAAACACTTAGGCAATTTAAATAATTAAAGTAAAACAGGATAATTCAGTGGCAGAGCTTACCGTCTTTTATCCTTTCGACCTCCTTCCCAGCCTCTCTTTCCCTAAACCACTGCCTTCAGAGTAACTTGGTAGGGTGGAGTCAAGAATCTAGATAATTACACAAGTTCCTGAAACTTTTTTTTTTCTTGTAGAGACAAGGTCTCTTTATTGCCCAGGCTGGTCTCAAACTCCTGGCCTCGGCGATCCTCTTGCCTTGGCCTCCCAACGTGGTAGGATTACAAGCGTGAGTCACTGCACCTGGCCCAGAAACTTTAAATCCTATGGGCATATTGGGTTTTTTATTTAAATGACCTATATAATAACTTCAACATTTTTCACATCACTATGCCCATGTGCACAGAGTTAATATGTTTATTAAATTTGTCACCCTTCACTGTGTGTTTAATCAAAGTACATTTTAACTTTAACCAGTGATTATCAGAAACTTACATATTTTGTAGTCACACTCATGTTAAGATGGCATTTTCTTTAGAATACTTTGAATGGAACTGGATTTTCCTCCCCAAGCCTTAATTATTTTAGATAACAAAACATGAAAATAGTGGCAATGTAATTATAGCTTTATGCAGTTGAAATTCAATCCATTTCTTGTTATGTAAAAAAGACAGAGCACAAACTAATTCTCCCAGAGAACTGAACCAACAGCTGTAAGTTTTCCTGCCCAAGATGGTTTGTCCCTGGAAAAGGAGCTTGCTGTCTTGTGAAATGCCAGCTGGGAAGAAGTGACTCCTGCCACCCGCCATTTTGAACACAAAAATATACAAAAACTGCAACCAAGCAGGCAGTTTAGTCTGATTTTGAAAACACAGAATAGTAAGATATTTTACCTCTTTGGGTAAAACTAACATTTTCTTTTCAAAAGTGAGAAAAATAGAAAAGGTTTTTCTGAAAACTCAACTGCTTGAAAATTATTTTTTTCCTACTATGTAGAATGAAGTGTCGGTTCCTCCGGCCTCATCCACCTTCTCCATCTCCCAACCCCGTCCGAGCTCCTGTCATTGCATATTTATTATCATCTAGTTTATTTCCAGTTCATTTGCAACATCAGACTCTAAGCTCCTTGAGGGCAGGGACTAGTCCTACTTTTCTTATATACAGAAAGTTGGCATTTCTGGACAGTTGAAAATTGTTTTATGAAAGAAAGAAAGAGAAGGGAAAAGGGAGGAAGGGAAGAGGAGAGGAAGGAGGGACAGAGAGGGGGAAGCTGTCAAACCATGGAGTGAGGGAAGAATGGATTTTGAAGATTGAAGCAAAATTAGCCATGACAGAAAATACGTTCTGAACAATATTTTTAAATTTTCATTTTGACTTGTTTAGATTCGGTAATTTCACTTTAACAGGAACTAGGATGAGGGTCTCATTTTTGCTCACATATTTTTTTCACTGATCTGCATGAAAGTAACTTCCGATTTACAAAGAATATGCAACACATTTAAGTCTTGTTGCCATCAACAGGGCTGGAAAGTGAGGGCAAGCTTTTTCTGAGATTTTTCTCAGGCTCCTGTTTTCCCTGTATCTCCTCCAGATTTGTTGTATGGGGGAGTGAAAGGTAATCAGGAAGACCGAAGCACAAAACCACCTCACATTTGACTACAGTCGTTCTCAGAACTCCAGTCAACATGTTCACTTGTACCAACTTTATGACTCACCATAAAAAAAAGAGGTACCTTGAAAAAGAAATTACTTTTTTATGGCTTAAATCATTATCACTTTATCACAGACAACAGTGTTACTGTGAAAGAAAAGGGACGTTAACCACCCTAGGGGACATCTTTGCAAGTTAAACTCATAGCAATTACAACAAAAAGTCCTCATGCTTCTCAGACTCAAATTTTGTTCCTAGCAACTGCACGATTTCTTTGTTGATCGCTACTTGTTAAAAGTAATATTCTCAATGTAAATATTATGGAGTTACTTCTGAATAGAATTTACACGTGCTGAAAGAAAAGTTTATATAATTATATGGCTTCACGTGAGGTCAGCCTACTGGGATATGCCTTGATGTAGAAATCTGGAAATAAGGGAAGGTTGTTCTTATTTTCTCAAAACTGGAAGCC
The DNA here is from genome assembly GCA_963575035.1 of Avahi laniger. Taxonomy (NCBI): domain Eukaryota; kingdom Metazoa; phylum Chordata; class Mammalia; order Primates; family Indriidae; genus Avahi; species Avahi laniger. The sequence goes on from CAUYSK010069606.1 coordinate 89,442, forward strand.
TGGATAAATTACCTGCACAATTTAAAATGAGAATGAAATTAAACTAGAACTTTTTCCAAATTTGGAGAAGACAAATATCCTTAGATAAATACATAACGATGAGTAAAAATTTTTAAGATTTAAAGCCATTTGAGCTGACTTCTGAGGTTAGCCCTCAGATCTGCAAAAACATGCCATTTCTGGTCACGACTTGCTGGTGTCAAAGGACACTTGCAAAACCTATCTACCTACCAAGTCTCTGCCTCAAGTGGAAGAGCTAGTCTGATATGAGGAGATGCTACTGGTGATTTTACGGTGCAGAGTGTAGCTCATGTCAGTGGTGAAAATGATTTTCTTTGTCCTTATTTCCTGAAGTAGTCATACAAAGGGCACAATTTAAAAGCTTACATAACTATGATAAAAGTTATATATAATTTCTATAAAATCTTTAGATTCTAGAAGGATCTGCCTTAGCTAATGAACAGAAGATGAAACAGGTTTTTAAATTTTCATCCACAATTAATTTATGAATGACCTAAGGAAAGTCAGCATGTTAAGCTTCTCAAGACCAGCGTCATAATGTATTTTTTTGAAAATAATAAGCCACTGCTAAACAGAATGTTATTTATTCTGTTGCAGTGGTTCCTGGAAATTTGGCTTCAAATCTTCTTGGTGAGATCTGACACATAATGACACATAAATCTGGTTGGGATCCAAAATATAATTGAGCTCAAATATTTGACATGACTTTTATGGAGATACAGCTTATATTCCAAAGAAAGGCAGAATAATATTTAATTACCAAAAAACATAGCAACTATCAAGAATAATTTACTAAAAATATTCCCAGGGAAATCTTATTGTATTCGCAAGGGTGAGGGTTTAAAATTAAAGAACATTCTTAATAAATAAGGGAGGACATAGGCAAAAGAAACCTAGTAAACGATGTGTTTTGTAATGTTGCTTAACTTTTGTCTCTCCAAAAGTGTTTTAAACCTACCAAGGAGAGGAACTGTATTAAATAGCTCAAGGTTGTATAATTAGAATCATAGTAAGTGCTCTATAAAAATATGTACTTAATTGTCAGATACATTAAGCAGGTTGGAGGCATAGGGTTCAAGTTATCTTGGTATTGTATCTGGTAGATTCTTGTGACTGAAACCAAGGAACACTAATCCTCTAATCCGTATATTCTGGACATAATTCTTCATAAAATCTACCACGTAAATGTGACGGTCCGACTCACAGTGGTTATGTGGCTAGGGGCTTATTTAAAGACTCTTATTTTGTGCTGTCATAGAATTTTAAAATTTTGTTTAATTTATTTTTACATAACAAACTAAAAGGAGGACTGATCTGCTAGGCCACTGTGAAGGAAAAAAGTGCATATTATCTTAAAAATTATGCTGCTTTGACGGCTAATTCCCATCTTTCTGGATAGTTGGTTCTTAATGATCCAAACTCTTTTTATTGTAGCAGTTACGATGATTGCTTTATCAGAGCAGCTGTGGCTGATTATAACCAAGTAAATTTAAACATCACATTGATGAATCCATTATTGTAAACTAATAAATGTAAATTAATAATTTACATTTTAAGGATGTCAAGAAAGTTTCTCAGAGCATGAAAATATAAAGAGGTCTTTATAACTCTAAAAGTTCTAGTTTCCCTATGTGGTCAAACACAGTGTGTGATCTGATTATAATGTTTCCCAGCCAGGTAAGTAAGTATGATAAATACAATCAACTTATCCCTATCAATAAGTATAGCTTGCGGATCAGTTCTGAGGAAGGCACTGGCTTCCACTAGCCTCAAAGAAATTAAACCAGTCTATATTATCAACATTTTGTAGATGAGGAAACTGAAGCACAGAAATCATCATCACTAAGTGGTCTGAAATCGCACACAGAGAAAGCCTTCGCCATTCCAGGGCTGGGACCTACAAGCCCTAAATCATGTCTTGACTTATTGCTAAATCCTGTTCCAGGCAGTTTCCTGTTTTCTTGTTACCATTCTTTATTTTAGACTGGGTTTGAAATACTTCTCACGTTGCTTTCAGTGATTTATTTCCTAGTACAATTAGATATAATGATTAAAATGTTTAACATTTTTGTATTTTCTGTGAACCTGGATAACATCTTAGACAGACTCCCCCTTCCCACACTTTCTAAGAAAATAGGACAAAGTGGTCACAAGGAATTACATGTTTTTTCTCTCAAGGTTGAGCTGACTAAGAATGACAATAATATCCCAGAACAGAACAAACGCTGGAGGGTTAGTTTTTGTTGCTGTTTTTCCTTCTTCAATAAGCAGTCATTTAGCAACATAGCAAAAAATCTTACTGGAAAAGTATATCTTGGTGCTATCAGTGTTATCACATATATTCCATGACAAAACAGAACAATAATTATCCTGCCAAGCAAAAGCCATAAAGTATAAATATACTTCCAATTCTTCCCTATTTTGAAAGGTCTGTAAATTTTATGCATGGAGATATCATGAAATAGAAATTCAGTAAACATAGAGGCTTCCTGATTCTTCTAGTTGAGAAAGGCTTTTTCCAATATAATCAAGAAAACTGCATGTTAAAATACCTTAAAATCAGGCCAAATGTCTTGGGAACTATAGACTTCCATATAATGCAACTGTATAGTATTGTGAAGATGCAATTCAAAGCTAATTGTGCTTTTGACCTCATTTTGCCTGTGTATACTTCTGTAACTGAGCAAATGAATTAGATTAGCCTGTGTTTGCAATGAATGGAATTAAGCTGCCTAAAAATTACACAATATTAAGTATTTATTGTACATAAGAAAAACTTCTTTGAGCAACTTAGTTTTATATATTATATGTAAATAATGTAATGATACAGAACTACTTCTTTTAAATTATGAAATGTATTCAGAATTGGAATTTTTCAAGCATAGGGAAAGAAAACTAAGACACACAACCGAACATGACTTAGTTTTTGGTCATTTAAAAGTTTTTCCTGACTTCACAAATACAATCTGAATGCAACTTGGTAAATTAAAAGAATAGCAAAACTTACAATTATCTTTGCTAATGGGAGACAGGAATAGATAATTGAATATAATAGATAAATCATAAAAAATGGAGGGTAATAAAGGTGTGTTTGTGGTAATCTCCCTCTATTTGACCATCTTTAAATTAGTGTATTAATGATTCTTGAATGCCTTTCTGGTCTTTATTATTTCTCCAGTTCATGCCTGATTTTCTAACTAAACTGTGAGGTCTGGGTACATAGTTATTCTTTATTAAGTGTTTATTATGTGAATGAAAAACAATAGGAAGAAACAATTAAAAAGTCTTCAATAAATTTTTGTTAAATAAAATGCATATATGAAGTTAGAGAAATAAAGACTCTAGATACTCCATAAAATAATCTTCTCCATGAGCAAACTGCAGTTCAAGCATTAGTTGTAAGAAGAGTCACATAAAGCAGCACATACACAAATAAAAGTAGAAATTTATACAAGGATTTGTTGAATATACTATGATGCAAGTAGATCCAAAAAAGTACTGTTTTATTTTTCCCAATGAATAGCTTTTTTTATTAAAAACAGTACATTAACCTCAAATTTTTTAATATATTGCATTCATGTTACCATTATAAAAAAATAAGAATTCGACTTGATAGTATTGAATGCAAATATAACTAGAAAACCAATGACTTATTTTCTAAAATGACTTTACTAGAGGTGCTAAGAATTGTATGTGAACAAACAAAATGGGAAGGGCCACTTCACACTCCTTTATTAATACTGGAACTTGGAGCGCTAGCATGTAATTAAACACACTGACTGAATTTGGCTTAAGAATAAATGACTCATTGTCAGCTCTCAAATATCCTAGCATTACTCTGCTGCTATCACTCAGGCTGCACCATTAAAGACTCACATCACCATAAGATGCTTTTTGTTACTAAGGCAAAATCTCTGGATACCTCACATCTCAGTGAGTCTCTTTTTACAGTGTACTAGAAATATTCTTGCCACTACCCCTTTAAAAATTCCCATTGTCCTTGGGTAAAGTACAAGCAGCTTCTCAAAGGTCTCTAAGATCCAGCCCCTACTTAACTATCCAGCTGCATTTCAAGCCTCTCCAACCCTTATCCCTCCTCTGGCTTCCTTCCAGCCGTAGTAAACTAATTATAACGCTACCAGCATCCCCACTCTCTTTGACACCTGTAAGCATGTGCACATCTTATTCCTTCTGTTTCAAATCCCTTCTTCCTTCCTGCATTGAGTCCTTCAACTAGTTAAAGCCACTTATCTTTCAAATCACAGACTCATCTTTCTCTTTCAAATCTTCCATGACTAACAAGACTGGATGAAACACCTATCGAGTGTTTATTATGTCATATAGCAATTGCCATTTACCTCTCCCCACTAGAGTGTGAGTATAGAACGTCTTGTTTATTCTCAAGTAGCCCCAATGCCTAGAATTTTGCCTCATATATATGATAAATACTCAACAAATACATGCTGATGAATGAAGAGTAAGTGCAGGTAGAAAGACAACACATTAAAAGATCATATTTTAAAATACATTCATGACTATGGGAGGCAGAATAGTGACCTCCCAAGGAACTCCATGTCTCAATCCCTGGAACTTGTTATCAAGACTCTGTGTCTTTATTCTCTCTATTCCCTGCCTGTTCAAGGTACTGTCCAAATCACACCTCCAGGAAGCCTTCTTGACTCTTACCCTGTGATATGTGATTATTTAACATTCATCACAAATGCATGTATGTATTACTATGTGCTTTCTTGAAGTTTAAAAATATATAATGTATAAAATGAAAGCTTTTAAGAACCTTTGGTTAGCAAATTACACACTACTTCTAATAAGCAAAAATTGGCAGGCCAATTCTTATTGCTATTTTTTAAAGCCATTAAGCATTCAAAACATTGAATCAGTGAGAAAACAAGGAAAACTTGCTCCTTTGTGGCCTAAGAATCCCTTGTGATTTCACAATTAAAATATCAGAGGAACAATGAATTAAAAAGACTCACATAATTTCAGAACAGAGTAAAAAACATTACCAGCTGATGTTTTATATATTAGCCAAGTCTCTACTTCACCAGAAAGAGGTGACCACCTACACCAAATTATGTGGAAAGTAAGTTTGCAATGTTCTTTTGCTTTGTGCATAGTTTTGATAGAGCTAGCTTTAAGCAAACATTTTAATGCTTGCTTCCATTAGAAATGTTCCTTCTGAGATTTTATAGGTATATTTTCTCCTTTTTGCAAAATGTTCACCATTTTTTGTGAGGAACTTTATACCAACTACCAAACTAGAGGATATTTTTTGACACTGGTATAAAAATTTTCTAATGCAACTATTTGCCATTATTATTATTATTATTATCATTTTCATTAGTAGACTGATGTTTAAAAAATTGTCATGCCACAGCAGCTGGATCCTGTCAGCAAAAGCAGCAATTCATACCCCACACCTAACATTCCAAGGACACAGTAGGTATTGAAATTAGCCTCGGCCATGCGTCTTCTCGTTCATTCTCCTTTGTCCCATCTTCTCCTTTACTACTACTTTGCTCATTTGACGACTGATTACAGTTCTATTCATTTTGTTGAATTTTCAGGGGATATCAGCGCTCAAGGTGGCACTGATTGCAAACTGGAGAATAAAAGATGAGCTATGATAAGAAAAGGATTTGCAGCTAAGTGAATTAAGTTATTTTTCATTTGAAAGAAAAATCCACCTACAACTCCCAAACGTTCCTCTCGGTCACGCAACTTCTAATGGGCTTCGGAAAAAGAGGAAGAAACACAGGCTAGTGTTTTTGGTTGCTGAAGTTATTTCTACTAAGTGTGTATGGTGACTTTCAGCAGATCACTATGGAAAAGGGTTTAACTCTCAGTCTTTACCTTGAGTTCAAATATACATCATTTGAAATAATGCCTGAGCTTTGGTAACAGTGATCCAAAATATCAATTTATTTACTTAAAAGAAATTGAGAACCAAACTGGAAGTGTAGACAGTTAAAACCCCACAGACGTGGAGGCAGGCCTTGAGGCCTCCTGACTCCCAGTCTGTATTAACGCTGTTGCTATTTTGTCAGAGAATGGTAGCCGATCATTTTGAGATATATATATGAATCAAGTTTTATATTTTCTAAATTGTAATACTTCTCTGCTTTATCATAAAACCCTCACGAAATTTCAGTCTCTTATTCTGCACACTGAATATCTTCAGGGAAACTAGCAGAGATTTATAAAAGTAATTTTTGGATTCACAGATGAAGTGAGTTTTGGGGACGTCTGGCTGGAACATTTGCATAAAGGAGCCAATGAGGAAGTAGTCAGATGGAAATTGACTTTGTGCTCACAGGGGACAAGGGAAAACCTCCTCTTCACCTTCTGAAGGTTCACTGGAAATCAACTGACAAAAAGCAGATTAATAGAAGGAAAGGCAGACAAGTTAATGTTAACACGCACAGCACAAGGGAATCATAGGAGGATGGTTACCCAGCAACCCAATGGAGTACAGGTAGTTGCATACCCTTTCTAGAGGAAAGGGAGATGGGAAAGCGTAGATGATTTTAGAGGTGTTGTAAATGATTTTTAGGGGAATCGAATGGGCTTGAAGAATATACAATGGCCTGGGACAAAGTATGTTGGGCCACAGAGCTGACAATGGTTTGTGACAAAAGTCTGTCCAAGTATGTTGACAAAATTTGGTCTTTCTTTCTGCCATATCAGTTCAGTTAATGAAAAGTCAGGGGAGGGACCAGAGGTCATTGTTTTTCTCTTCGGTGGGTCTGGACTTTTGCAGATAAAGGAACTTCAGGGAACGACTTCATCCTGTGCTTTGGGAAAGGTAGAGGATTGAGAGAGGGAATGGGGAGGGGGTGCTGGAGACCTTCAGGCTTCTTCAGTTCAGCATGTCAAAGTGCCAAATCTTGGGGCAATGGTTTCTAAGCCCCAGCAGACCTAATCTCATCAGTCAAATCACTCAGAATTACCAAATCAGTCTGCACAGTGAAGCTTTCAACTCTATGAAATAAGTTAAAAAGAAAATCCAAAGTCTAAAGCTGAGAAAAACGTTCCTTAGTCACCAGGAACACAAACGCTATATGTAAGTGACAATTTCAAACTCATCTAGGAAGAAACAGGAGAAAGAAAACCAGTTTCTCTCATCCTTAAAAATAATCACAAACAGCCAGTCAGTTGGTTCTCTCTTCCTCACTTGGTTCCTGTGCTCGGTGGCTGCTGGTGGAAACTGACTGGGGGATGTGGTAAACCAACCAGCATAGCTCTTTGTGAAGGAATTAATATTTAACAGTATGAAAACATAGCAATTAACCTTAAGCCTCAGTAATTAACCATAAATAGACCAGACTGTTCAATTTATTCAGATTTCAGGAAAAAGAAGCCACAGACTACAGTGTACTTAGGAAATCGATGGGTCTACCCACAAAACATTTTTGCTTTTGGAAAAAAAAAAAATTTTGTCTAGTGCCTCTAAAAAAGTGTTTGACCAAAGTGTTTTGAGTCAATGGCTTCCTATAGATCAGGGGTTCCCAATCTTTTTGGCACCAGGGACCAGTTTCATGGAAAACAATTTTCCAGAGATGGAGGTGGGGGGAAGGTGGAGCTCAGACGGTGATGCAAGTGATGGGGAGCCCCTGTAAATACAGATGAACCTTAGCTCGCTGGTTTGCCACTCACCTCCTGCTGTGCAGCCAGGTTCCTAAGTTTCATGGAAAACAATTTTTCCACAGACTGGGGGGGTGGAGGGGTGGCGGGCAGAGATCAGGCAGTGATGCGTGGCCCTGTTCCTAATAGGCCATGGACCAATATTGGGCCACATCCAAGAGTTCGGGACCACAGCTATAGACAACTTCAATATGAGGGTGTTACGTACTAGCCAAGTATGGAGCAATTTGCAAAAGATTTCAGCTGATGACCATTGGGTAGTTTCAGGCAATGTTCTTGAAAACGTTTTCCTTAAAACAAGAATTGCCTTCCTGTTTTGTTTTATTTTCAAATATGTTTTTCATCTGTTAGAATGTCATCACAGTCAATGTTTGCTTACCTAACTGGTTTCATAAAGCTTTAGTGCTCTAAACACTCCACAAAGTACTGTACATAAAAGACAAGCTTCTTTTGTACTGCAAATGTCACATCTTTGTGTGTGACATTGATGTTAAGTAAAGTATTTCAATAATAATGTACATTATCAAAGAGATTACTGTTACAATAGATTCTCAAGTTATCTTATATTCTTAAAAACTTAAATGCACAGATGAATATATCCAATTCTTATAATTTTCCAAGTAGTGTGTAAACCTGAAAATGTCATTACAAAAGAAGAGCCTCTTAATTTTAATAGATTCCCATTTGTCTAGAGAAATATTATCTGATGTCAGCCAAATGGGATCTTGTATTTTCCTCAGGTTTCTGGTATTTTCATCTACATTTTTCTTCATTTCCACTTGCCAACTCCTGTGGCCTTTTCAAAGTTAATTATGTCCCTGTACCTATCTTTCCCTACCTACTATCTCTACTGGCTGAAATCTTTATCACCTCTTGTCTAAACATTTTTAATTGCTCTTGATAATGTTATCTAGTCTATGGGTCTTATCTGTCCCAATCTATATCCTGCAAGTCTCCCTCTTAAAAACATTAAATTCTCTGCTTATACACTGTTGGTGGGGATGTAAATTCGTGCAACTTCTATGGAAAGCAGCATGGAGAATTCTCAAAGAACTAAAAGTAGATCTACCATTTGATACGCTGTCTCACTCCTGGATATCTACCCAAAGGAAAAGATGTCATTATATGCAAAAGACACCTGCAATTGTATGCTTATCGCAGCACAATTCACAATTACAAAGATATGGAACCAACCTTAGTGCTTATCAACCAATGAGTGGATAAAGAAAATGTGGTAGATATACACTGTTGAATACTACTCAGTCACAAAAAGAATGAAATAATGTCTTTTGCAGCAATTTAAACAGAACGGAGGCCATTGACCTAAGTGAAGTAATGCAGGAATAGACACCAAATACCACATGTTCTTACTTATAAATGGGAGCTAAGCTATGGCTACACAGGGGCATACAGAGGATACGATGGACATTGGAGTCTCAGAAGGGGGGAGGGAAGAAAGATTACCTGTTGGGCACAATGTACACTATTCAGGTGACAGGTACACTAAAAGCCCAGACTTCACCACTATACAATTCATTCATGTAACAAATACCACTGGTACCCCTAAATCTACTGAAAAATAAATAAATAAATAGACACAGAGAAAGTTTCAAAAATCAAACACCCATTCATGATAAAACCCGCAGCAAACTACCAATAGAAGGAAACTTTTGAGACCTTCTAGAAGGCATCTGTGAAAAACCTACAGCTAACATCACACTTAATGGTGAAAGACTAGGTGCTTTACCTGGAAGTTTAGGAACAAGACAGGATTTTCCACTTTAACCACTCTATTCAGCATTGCACTGGAGGTATTAGCCAGGAAAATTATACAAGAGAACTAAAATAATTTTCCAGATTGTTACAAAAATAAAAGAAAGAAAAAAAATTCAATTCCCCTCTAAAACAAAAACAAAACAAAAAAATGCTTCAATTCCCTCCTTTGCCGAACAGATAGAATATAGCTTCATAAATTATTGCTCGTATGCATTATGCTCCAGCTAAAATGGAGAATAAACTATGGTGTCTCAAAACATACATTTCACTTTCCTACTTTTTTTGCTTCTGTTATTCTTCCCCACACAGAAGGCAACTATCTTACTTATTTTTCTTTACCCAGGGAAGCCTTTGCAGGAAACTTCAGCTTTCCAGGATCTCTCATCTCTCTAATCTCATAGTACTTTGTCTATCCCAGCTATATTAGATCAGTTATGTTTTTGCCTTGTGAAATTCTTTGTAATATATCCTGTATTGGTGGGGATTTTTTAATGCTGCATTATCTGTGAAAGGTTTTCATATCGCACTTCAATAAGAGTAGCTCTGCATGGAAGAGAATAAAGTTTGAAAAACAATAACATATATTATTACTTAGCTGCTAAACCCATATTTAGGGGCTAGACAGAAAAGGAACTGTTTTTCACTTTAATGTGCATCCAATATACGTTACACATAACAGGGGCTCAAGAAACATTTAAATATCACTTAAGGCTTTACCTTTAGTGAGTAATTGAAAACATGAAAGTCCTAAAAGAAAATATACATGCTTAATTTTAAGAAGTAGTTTTTCATCTCACATAAGAGTAAATCTTGAAAGGGTTAAATAGTAAGTCCCTAATCTTCTAAGGAAGAATATTTAGTTACTGCAGCAGAAATATCATGTCATCCATGTTTCTACCTAATGCAAGAACCATTTTTAGCTTGGAATCCAGGCAGGATTTTCTCACCCAGTGTAGGCCAATTTAATGTCTTCTAACCACATAACATATAGATATCAGAAATTAGAAGAATATGTTTGTGGTATATATACATACATATACCATATAATGAATATATATACATATATATAATGAATATATATACATATATATAATGAAAATATATACACAAACACACACACACACACACACACACACACAGTCTTTGTGTGTGTCTTTGTCCCTGGTTCCTGGCAGAAGGCTTCAAAAATCCTTGGCATTTCCTAAGTGATAAGGGGTGTCTTTGTTGTGCCAGCGGGGTAGCTCATAGTGGGGCCCCTGAATAGTTTTCTGGGGACTGCTCACCAGAAAGACCAACTATGTGATTAGAGGGTTGGAACTTTGGGCCAACTAAACCTCTAAGAACAGTGGCTTGAGATTGAGTTCAATCACACGTCAAATGATTTAATCAATCCATCATGCCTACATAGTCAGGTGTCAATAAAAACTCTAGACATTGGAGCTCAGTGGAGATTCCTGGTGGTGAACACATGGATGTGCTGGGAGGGTGACACTCTGGGTTCCAGAAGAGGGCATAAAAGATCTGTGTACTTCCCACCCTCCACCCCCGACCTTGTTCTATGCCTTTATTCATTTGGCTATTCCTGACCTGTCCCTGAAAGTACAGTCTTGCGTATCCTTCAATTAAAAAACTATAATCCTAAGTACAGCACCTTCGGTGAGTTCTGTGAGTTATTCTGGTAAATTATCAAACCTGAGGTGGTTGTGGGAAGCCCTGGAGTTTTAGTCAGTCAGGCAGAAGTGGCTTAGAGACACCCTAGATTGTGTCTGGCATGTGAAGTGGGGGAAGTCTTATGAAAAACTTTGTTCTTCACTTGCATGATGCTATAGATTGAATGCTTAATTCCCCTCAAAAGTCATATACTGAAATCCTAAATCCAAGGAGATGATATTAGGAGGTAGGATCTTTGGAATGGCAGAGTTCTCATTATTGAGATTAGTGCCTTTTTAAAAGATCCCCCAGAGAGGTAGCTCACCCTTTCTGCTTCTTAAGGACACAGCAAAAAGGATACCATCTATGAACCAGAAAGTTGGCCCTCACCAGACACAAAATCTGCCAGCACCTTAGACTTTCCAGCCTCCAAAACTGTGAGAAAGAAATTTCCATTGTTTATACCCAGTTTATGGTATTTTGTTATAGCAGCCTGCACCGACTAAGACATGAGGTCAGCTCTAACTCTGGGTAGTTAGTGACAAAATTGAATTACATCGAAGGACACCCAGTTGGTGTCAGAGAATTAATGTCGGCATGCAGTAGTGCAGTTAGTCAGTGGAGGTACATGTTCGGAGGACATGAAGCACTGAAATGAGAGACAATGATACATGAAGGCTGACAAAGAAGTGGCAGCCCCTGAAAAACAAGCAATGAACAATAGAAACGTTCCCAAGCGTAATGGAAAGATGAACTTTCTCATTAAGAAAAGAGACAGCGACTCTTGGGGTAAACTTTGTGAGGGACAGAAGGCAGACCAAGGAGCAGAGCCTGACTTGATCATCCTAACCCACAACAGCACGAGGTTGTGCTTAGCAGTAGCGATATAAGAACAGCTGATAGTGGGTAGCAGATTGCATCTGGATGAGAACAAAGATATTCTTCTTAGTCACATAAGTTAAGGAAGTTTCTCCTGTTCCAAAATAAAGGCAGAATGGGAAATTAATATCAGAAACATTCCCTGTGCATCATTATGCTTATGTCAACACCACAGTAAAATAAATGTGATTTCCATTCCATTGCATGTGTTCAGTCATTTTAACCTAACACTTTCATTGTCTCCCTAAAATAAGGAATTACAAGACCCCTCTAAGGATTGTTATAAATAGATAGCTGGATTAGCATGTCACGACAGTCAAAATTCTGGTACCCAGAGTAGACAGGAGTAAACGTGTATTAACTCTCACGACATTTTGCCTTAACCAGGCTTCCTTGTGTCTGAATGGCTTTACATGTTCTACTTATCTTTAATCATAGTTCACCAATTTTACAGACACTTTCAAAGAAAACAACAAATAAGTAAGTAAGTAAATAAATCTAAGCCCTGGGACTGATTCCAAGTTGTAAAGGACCAGATTGTTTTGGTTCCAGAATTCTGGAAGGAAATATACTGAGATTAGCAACTATTGATTCAGATAGCAAATTTCCCTGCTGAACATATGCAGGAAGTGTTAGTGATGTGACAGTGTGGAAAGGGACATTATATCCTGTACTTGATGAATGAATATCTTAGTTGGCCATCATCAAGCCTTCATGAGAACCACAAAGCTTACCTTCTCCCTTCCTTGCAATCTGCCAGTCCTTACAAAATGTGCAACGTTTTTTTCCTGCTCACTTTCAATGTCTTTAATATTTCCTGCTTTAGAAAAAAAATTACCAAATGAACAAATTTCTGCTTTTAAAGTATATTTTAAACCTTTGTCTTTATAGTATTCCAGGTTTCCAGGTTTTCTGTTAAAAATCTCAAGAGGTTCACAGCTCTGTGGCTTTCTAAAAAAAAAAATATCTCCAGAGGTGACCTAGTAATATTTTTTTCAACAAATGCTTACAACAGTGTTCATTTGAATTCACTTCACTTCAGCTATAAAGCAAATATATGCCATGTATTTCTTGTGTGGATGAGTATGGAAAGAAAGATTTCATAGACAAAATATTCTAATATAAAATTCCAAAAAGTATGAAAATTATTGGAACACGAAAACAACTGCAAATTCATAAAACCTGACTTGCCACAGTACAATACTTTACAATATGTGTCAGTCAATTTCATGTGTCAACTTAGCTGGGCCACAGTACCCAGAGAGTTGGTCAAACATTATTGCAGATGCTTCTGTGAGGATGTTTTCAGATGAGATTAACATTTAAATTGGTGAACTCTGAGTAAAGCAGGTTACTCTCCATAATGTAAGTGGGCCTCATCCAATCAGTTGAAGGCCAGAATAGAACAATAGACTGACCTCCTCCAAGCAAGAGGGAATTCTGCAGCAGACGGCCTTAGGAATTGAACTACAGCATTGGCTCTCTGGTTCTCTACCGGCTGGTCCACCTGCGGATTTTGGTACTGACAGCCTCCATATCACTCATACTAATCCAAATACATGCACACATATACACACATCTTATTGGTTCTGTTTGTCTGGAGAGCCCTGACTAATACACAATAGAAATAACAAACATGTCAAATGGGAAAAAGTAATTTCCAACCTAAAAAGACTAACCTCTAGCTAAATAAATGTTTTATACAAAATGTTATACACATTATGATAAAAAATCCTAGTGACAAATATGTTTATACATACAAAATTTCCACTTTTGTCATTCATCATAAACTAAAAAATTATCAAAAATATATCAGCTTTGATAATAGATAGCTTATTTTTAATACACACTGACACGGATATCTTTCCTTTTCTTCCCAGTTTCCTTTCTTCTGATAGAAGCACTTTGATTTTTCTTTGGGTAACTAATTACTTATTGGATATTACCTACTAAATGAGGTAATGCCCGTGCATAGCCCCTATATACACTAAATGGAAACATCATAGGTTGCAGTGTAGCTATAGATAAAGGGAAATTCTATAGCCTTGGCAAAAGCACCAAAAAACAGAGAGATGGTCTAAGTATAAAGCAACAAGAACTTCAGAACCCGGGACCACATGTTAGGCCAGTGGTAAGGGTTTGCTGAGGTTTTTTTCTACATTCTAGTAGAAATGGATTCTGAGCTTTGTGATACCCCTTCTCAGAGACAGAATAATAAAAGTCTAGGAAGTCTCTTTGTCCAGGGATCCTGTTACCTGCCAGATTTCTCATTCCACATAGGCCACCAACTACCACCACCATCTTGAGCTGATCAGGATAAAAGAAGATGGGTTCCTGCAGATACAGCCCCATAACCATTGCAATTTTCTGGGACGGTTATGTGACTCAAGTAAGGACAATAAAGCCACAATCCTAGGAATACTTTTCCCAAAGAAAAGCTTTCTTTCCTTTGGAATTGTGTTTGGGCAGCCAGCTATCCTTTCTCTCTAGAAAGATCATTCCTCAGAGTGAAAGCCATGCAGAAGAAAAAAGCAAAGTCAAAACAGAGAAAGACAGAGATCCTTGAGGGTATTTTTTGAGATCAGCCATATTTAAAGTCATATCTACCTCCTGGCATTTTCGGTCACGTGAGCCAGTAAAGTCATGTTTAGCTCAAGACTGAATTGAATTTCTGTCACTTGCAAACAAAAAAGCCCTAATTCACTTTTATAACTTTACCTAAAATTGTATCTAGAAGTTACAACAAATAAAACAGAAGCTGAATACATTAAATGTATATGAGTTGTCTTATACTTGCAACATAACATACTTTAAGCCCAGTGGCAAAATAATGAAGGCTTCAGTGTAATCACTCACGAGAGTGGAAGCTGATTGGAGCAAACATTATTCCTGGTACCCCAGCCTCTTTTTCCAGCCATACTTTCCATTAGTCCTTCCCATAATCTACTTAAGAGGGTTAAGGAAAATACTGGGCATAGAACACAGAAGACATGGGAAAAGTGAGCTGGGACCATACCTTCTCAGCCCCCAAAACAGGTACCACTATTTTCACACTCATCATTTTGGATGTGTTTAATTATGCAAGTTTATTATCAAATTTAGGGACTGTATTTAGGAATGGAAAACTCCCTTCTTTTCTCCATATACTCATCATATCTACATTTGAGCATCTTTTTCTTTCTTTTCACTACACAATTGAAGGCTTTTAAAAGAAGGAAGTCTTGGACAGTGAAATAACCGTATGACTTTAGAGTTGTCCATCTATCCTTAGGAAAGGTATCAGAGGCATATCTTCCCTAGGCTACAAAGCTCATGCACTATGGGATTACATCGCATACAGGAGCAAAAGCTTTAGCAAAGAGTTCTGTTAGTTCTAAGGAGGAAGAAAAAGGCCAGGCAAAGTCTCTGCTGTTCTCCACTGTCAACTTCATTTGTCCACACACTCCTAGATATAGAAGAGTTTCCAAGAACACACAAGGAAGCCACATAAGTGGACACCATATATTTTTGTAAAGATGTAATTAAGCATATTCCTGTTACCACAAATATGACACCATGATATTTTCAATGCCATGTTAGCTGAGACTTCATAGTCAGTGATAGCATTAAAGCATACGGAAGACAGAGTGGCAGTCCCTTTCAGCTGAGAGCAGGATGAACTCAAATAAGCACAAGCTCCGGCAACAAAAATGTAGATAAAGTGGCAAAAGAGAGAATGGGTAAATTACAGTGTTTGGAATCTAGACACTTGAATGTGTTTGAGGAAGTTGTAAAGTCTCTCTTTTTTTAGGAGTCGGTTTAGAATGAAAATACTGTCTACCATACGTTTGCCTTTGGGCAGGAAAAGGACTAGATACATATTTTTAAGCCATTTCCAGCTCTTACGTCCAAGTCATTCCTAAAATGAAGAAAAAGAGCTGCTGTTGACTGAACCAGGGTGTTTTTCTCTGACTCATGCACATTATTGGCTCAAAGAAGAGAACAGATGTGGGTCATCACGGTGCATTGCTGACTTTTTGGCTGATCTAAGGAAGCTAATCTTCTATACTTTGCACTTGCAGATGCGTGGTAATAGCTAACATTTAACACTGCTAAACAATAGGCAGATCACCATGAAAAGGAGAGAGATAAAGTTTTTAACCTTTGTTTTCATCAGACTGAATGCAAAGCATGTCTAGTGAAAGTCTATTTCAGACAACCTTATCAAGTGCCATTTTTTGGTAAGTTAAAGAAGGCCATACATTGAATGTTCTTTTACTTCTCTGAATATGGCTGATTCTCTAGTGTTTGCATTCCTCGATCATGAATTAGTGACTCCTGTTATTTTTTGTTTTCCAAGAGGGAATTAATCTGAAAGTATAATTTTCTTTTCCTGGAGCTATTCGGCTCACTTTTTGGCTGTCTACAGATAAGCTGTGTATCTGAATTGATAAAAACCAGATTGTTCAACTACTGATGAAATGCTGATAGTATCTTGAAAACTTTACATATAAAACCCTATTAGAATTGCTAACAATGTGCAGGCCTTCGGACATTTACGTTCATTGAGCTTAGGCATGTAGCCTAACGTTGCCTTGAAAAGCATGGAGATAACCCAAAGCACCGCCAATGTCATACTGAAACATACTGAAAGGAGTACAGACTTCCAGATTTTTATAATTTAAGACCAGATTCAGTCCTGTAATACATTTGCATAACTCCCATTAGAAATTAATAGAGGTTGTAAAAATACATTATTTGGGGAAGAATTTTAACCTTATCCAACCCAGTGGTTCAGAGTTTGTTCTTTAATATCTCATTGTTTAGAAAACTTTCTGTAACATAGCTAAGTATCTAGTCTATCTTCTACTAGCAGTTTGGGAAGGCTAAGAGGAAAACCAGTTCCTATTTGCTGAGCTAAGTCTGTACTCAGCATTTCAGAAGAGGGTCTGGCTATTGCACTATTCTGTTACTATTAATGATACTGTTACTTCTACTGCTGTTACTATTCATAGACTCATAATAGCAACCTCATAAAGTGGATATTTGTATTTTATTTTTACAAATGAAGAAAATGAATGTTTGAGGGGCTAAGTCATTTTTCTGAAGTCATATAGCAAGAACTTGTCACAGTCAGGATTTAAATTCAAGCCAATACACACTCTAGAACGCATAGTCTTTCAACTATACCAAGATTTACGAATGGCTTGATGTAAGCACTGTGGGATTGAAAGCAGAAGAGGACAGTGATTATCTGATGACCTGTCCAAAAGGTGGGCCCCCCAACCAGATTATTCCTCAGTGCCACACTGTCTCTTAGACACGTATTTGTGTCCAGAGGTGAGAGAAATTAAAACCTAGAAGGATAAAAAGTGAGAGAAGTTGAAAATACAGGTTCTTAGGTCAATCAGATTTATTACTAACTGTAACCACCTGTCTTCAGTTCTCTGTGAAAGAAGCAGGAATAAGTCCTGTTATTTATCATATTCGATAACATCCAGTCAGTTTTACTCTTTCAATATATCACATCATTATTACGTCCTGGGTTTAGGATTAAATAGAAACCCACAATTCTCTCACTCCCCTTTGTTTCCATCCTTTCTTTTCCTGAAAAATGTCAACTATGATGCAAGAACCTGTGCATGAGAAAATTAAAGATTTATTCAAAATCACTAGGTTTACAAAACTGAGCCAAGAATCTGTCAAGTGTACACCTCTTCTGACACCTGACAGCTTGAATTTCTCTGCCTTTTTTGACAAAGAAGTATCAAGAGATTAGCTTTCTGGCTCTTCTAAATAAGACCTTCCCAAGCCCACAATATGTAGAAACCTATCAATGTGATAAATAATATGAAAAACAAATCCTGGGAAAAGCATTAAATTTGGTGGAGACTTTCTTCAAATGTCCAAATTCATCTTTTCTCAAAAAAAAAAAAAAAAGCAGAAGAAGCTACTAATGTTGCCTTGGAAAATTTGAAAGTGAAATATGTTTACCTCTTTTTACTTATCCAAGTATCTCAACATAGTTAAAGCAATGGACTCAAAACATCCTGTAATTGAAAGGGCAGATTTTTTCAGTTACTGACTCCAGCTGATTAGAAACAGAAAAATCATAATGCAAGTCATAAACAGAAGTTACACAAAATGTTTTCCCCAAAAAACAACATAAAGTTATAAACAAATGCAAAAAAAAAGAGACACTAGGAAAATAGGAAGGAAATTTGAAGTCATGAAGAAAAAGTAGTTTTGAACAAAATAAAGGTTCAAGACATTAAAGAACCAATCTGCAGTTGTGATTTTCCCCTATATAATGTAGGAGCCAATAGCCCAGGCTCGGCCACTTTATAGTTGTGTCATCTTGGGCAAAGTAACTTCATCTCTCCACACCTTGCTCTCCTCCCCTGTATTGCAGCCATACCTACCTCAATGTTATTGTAAAGATTAAATAATTTGATGCTCGTAAAGCTCTTAGAATCTTGCCTGGTATATAAAAATATCATACTACATGATTGCCAAATAAATGTCAGGACCTTAATTACTAAATTTTAAAACTTGAACTTGAAAGGAATTCACATTTAGAAGGCTGCTTAATGTATTTGATGCCATATTTTCTACTCTTTCCATGTAATATTGGAGGAGAGAGGAAAATACTATAAATCTAGGCTCATCCTCTGTCTTTCAGCATTTTACTCATCTTTGACTTTCTTACATTTATTTTAGAAAAATACTCACACTCAAAGGGATCTAGTAATGAGCAGCAAGTGATGATGCATCCTGCATCTGGAAGGAGGGTTCTATTATTTTCTCGCACTGTAATTTTTTAGGTGTTCTATTTATAGCAAATAAACCATTACGTTAGGAATAACGTTGGATTCTTTGTTAAGATGTGTGTGCAAAAAAATACTAACATTGTGAAGATGGAAGACATAGCTGATTTGTGATCACTAGAACAATCCCTCATCCCTTGGCTTATGCAGGAGATTGGTTCCAGGGCTGCCTGTATATAGCCAAATTCATTCATATTCAAGTCCTACATTTGGCCCTGAGGAATCTGTATGTAGAAAAAATCAGCCCTCCCTGTAATTAGGTTTCGCATCTCAAGAATACTGTATTTTCTTTTTAAAAATTTCATTTTATTTTTTCTAATTGAGAAATAATAATTGTACTTTTATGGGGTATGCAGTATGTTTTGATACATATAATGTATGGTGATCAGATCAGGGTAATTAGCATATCTATCATCTCAAACATTTACTAATATCATTGTATTGGGAACATTCAATATCCTCCTTCTAGTTATTTGAAACTATATATTATTGCTAACTATAGTATTATACAGTGGTATAGAACTTATTCCTCCTTTCTGGCTAAAATTTTGTATCCTTTTACAAATCACTTCCTATTCCTCTCTTCCCCCTATTCTTCCCAGCCTCTGGTATCCTCTGTTCTATTTTTTACTTATATGAGATCAACTTTTTTAGCTTCCACATGAGTGAGAACATGTGTGTTTAACTTTGTGTTCCTGCCTTATTTTCTTTGACAGAATATCCTCTAGTTCCATTCATGTTGCCACAAATGGCAGGATTTCATTCTTTTTTACGGCTAAATAATATTTTGTGATATATATATATATATATACACACACATATATATACCACATTTTCTTTATCCATTTCATTTGTTGTTGGACATCTAGGTTGATTCCATGTCTTGGCTATTGTGAACAGTGCTGCAATAAACAGGAGGGTGCGTATGTCTTTCTGATATAATAATTCGTTTTCCTTTGGATGAATTCCCAGCAGTGAAATTGCTGGATCATATGGTAGTTCTATTTGTAGCTTTTTTGAGGACTCTCATACTGTTCTCCAAAGTGGCTGTACTAATTTGCATTCCCACTTAACAGTGTATAAAGGTTCCCTTTTCTCCACATCTGCAGCAGGATTTATTAATTTTTGTCTTTTTGATAATAGCCATCCTAACTAGGATGAGATGATACCTCATTATGGTCTTGATTTGCATTTCCCTGATGATTAGTGATGTTGTGCATTTTTTTTCATATATTTGTTGGCCATTTGTATGTCTTTTGTGAAATGTCTGTTCAGATCATTTGCCCATTTTTTAATCAGATTGTTTTGTTTTGTTTTGTTTTTTGCTATTGAGATGTTTGAGTTTCTTGTATATTCTGGATATCAATCCCCTGTGGAATAAGTAGTTTGCAAATATTTTCTTCCATTCTATAGGTTGCCTTTTCACTCTATTGATTGTTTCCTTTGCTATGCTGGAGAGTCTTAGTTTAATATAATCCCACTTGTTTATTTTTGTTTTTGTTGCCTGTGCTTTTGAGGTCTTTTATTCATAAAATCTCTTCCTGATCTGCATTTGATCAAAAAAAAAAAAAATCCCTGGAGTTCAAATCCATGTTGTTCAAGAGACAACGATATTATCAAAACATCTATTGCTTTAAGTTTGAAATTTGGCGAGTGGTTTTCAAACTTTAGCATGCATTAGAATCGCCTGGAATTCTCCCATAAAGACAGATTGCTGGTTTGAGTCCCCAGGGTCTCGATTCAGTAGGTTTGGAGTGGGTCTAAAACATTGCATTTCTAACATGTTCTCAGGTGATGGTGATCTGGGAACCACACTTAAAATCTCTCTTCTAGCTATATATTGAAGTCACTTGGGGAGATTTGTAAAAATACCAAATCAGAAGCTTTGGGAGTGAGTCTGAGCACCTACATTTTAAGAGAACCTTCCCCAAGTGAGTCTACGGTGAAGCCAAGATTGAGAACCCCTGGTCTAGAAAATAGTTGTCAAGGAAAAGGGACAGATTCACCTGGGAAGCTTTGTCAATGGTCTCTTTTCCCCACTCACAAGGTTACATGATGCTCTGGGAAGAAGATAAAAATACAGTTTTTAAATGTTTCTTGAAGTTAGTTTTGGGATGATTTTGGTGACAATTATCTTATATTTATAAAACATAAAGATCCCTTGTCTCACCCAGGACCTGCAAAGTCTCAGAGGCTTTAGACAACACACTCATGTTTAGAAATTACTGGTCCAGGGGTTAAGAGGGAATAGGTTCTGAGTCTTTCTTGCAGGTTAGGAGGAGCACAGGAACCTCACAATTAATATAGCAATTGGTCAGTTTAAAGCTCCGTGGCAGCAGCCCTAGAGAGATGAAAGAAGGATCTGAGCAAGGAGGAAGGCAGGGAGGAAAGGGGAAGAGGGGCAGGGATAGCATGGAGAGTGCTCCCGTAGACTCCTCGCTCTCAGCCTGAACCAGCCACCACCCAGCTGGCTTCTCCTCTGATTTGCCCTGGCACAGGGACAGAATGTGTTCTGCTGATACGCATCTCTGAAGCACCAAGCAGCCTCTGCTGACAGCTGGGTCGGTTGCTGTGTCAAAGCAGAAAAAGTGGGAAAGCAAAAGAATTTTGCAGGAAGACATTTTTCTTCATTTTTCCTTCTAAACAGAGAAAGGAAAGCCGTTATGTGGGGAAGGTGGGGAGATGGGATGCAAACATGATTATGTAAGGTACTGAAAACAACAAAGACTAATGTAAAGTGAAATTTTCAGGTGAGTGAGTATTAAGGAGAGATTCCTTTGCGACGCTGTTTATCTTACAAATGTCTTCTATTCAAAATCTAGCACCATATTACTTGTATATATTACCATGCTACTGATGATGATTATTTTCTGGGTCTTTCCAAACAGACAAAAATGGATTAAGAATCCTCACATCACTTTGGAAAGAGAAAGTCTACCTGGTGACTGGTGTCAGCCGTAATCTTTCTCTACGTGGTGTGCCAGAGTTTGCAGTTTTGTCCCTAGAACTGACGGTATAGTGATGCCTTTCCACCAAAGGAGAATTCCAGCTCTCTTAGCTGGATTCTAGGTGAATCTCTTGGTTGATATTGTTTTCCATCAGCCCACAGCTTGGTTGTGCATTGGCAGCTTTACGAAATACTTGGGTCAGCTAAAGAAACAAAGGTCAATTGGCTCTACTTGGTAAAATCTGCCAAAAGAATTTTATATCCCAGCATGGGTTTCTAATGACATTCTCAAATAAATAAAAAAAATTCTAATATGTAAATAAAATGTCACTTATTAATGTTACAGACATTTTTTTAAGAGAGGAGAAATTCAGGCTTTTTTTTTAATGTCACATATTTCCAAGCAGCTTTTCTCCATATGTGCTGAGGATGGTTATTCTAACTCTTTAACAGTGATTTAAAATTTTATAAGGAAAATATGCAAAGTACTGAAAATCCATCTAAGCATAGCATAAAGTTGTGAAGTCAAATGATTTCCCCTGTGAACTTTGCTTAAAATAAGAGGAAATTGAAAGAGCTTTTCCTTCTACTTTATCTGAAGTAAACAGAGGGCTTTATTTTTGTTAATTTATGAGATTTCCTAAGGTTGTTCTCATTTAAAATAAAACTGATTCTAGGAATATCGCATTCTCCAATGTTATGCTATTGCTGGGCATTGTAGAAATAATAGTTACTATACCACCATTCCCCTATCCTTTCAGTAGCCTAAGCCGTTTGTCACTATTCTGTAAAATGTGTAGACACTTCTGGAAAGCATGAACAGACTGGATTTATATCTGTAGGAGTGAGAATAAAGAAAGAAAAGACAGTGAACAGGCACACTTCCCTTCAGGAGCATAAGATTTAAGATAGCAGCCATTCATATCTGTGTCAGGAAAGGATAATTTACAAATTCAGAATAGAAGCTCAGTTTTCACTACATTTTGCAAAGAGAATTTCTTTCTTTCTTTGAGAAAGACAGTAGGCTCTGGCCGCACTTGTCAGAATGAGAAAATATTACTTTTCTATTACACCAAAATAAATATAAAGAAGTAAAATTTATACATTTTTGTATAGACTTAAAAGCACCCCATTTACTGGAATAAATTCATTATTTTAAAGAGATTAAAACAATTTTAGTAATAAAATTTTACAAGTAGAGTAGCTAAATGGTGAAAAGCCAAACATGCTGAGAATAAATGTATATTAAAGAAAAAGAAAAAGTTTCCTCATTTCCAGTGCAAAGTACATATTTAAAACGGGTGATGTAGGAAAAGACAATTTTTCTAGCAATTTTTTTTTTTTATAATAAGACCACAACGAATACATTTGCTACCTTCTCCTGTGATATTTTTGGTCATTAACTGCCATTTTAGCCATGAGATATAGAATTAAATATCACTGTTGATGAAAAATAAAAGATTTCAAATTAGTTAAACTAATTATTGAAAATAGAAAAAAGTGTGTGTGTTTTTTTAAACCAACTACTAGGAATCAGTATGTTACTTTTAAGAGTTTTTGAATAGTGAATGGAATCAAAATATTGCTCTAGGTAGCAGTCCTTAAAATGTGTTCTGCAGACCCATGGAGATCCCTGAGAACTTTTCAGGGATTTAAAAGGTCAACAATGTTTTTATAATTATACCGAGATATTGTTTACCTCATTTGCAGTGTTCACCTTTGCCCCGATGGTGCAAAAGCAAAGGTGGGCAAAGTGACTATTGCCTTAGCACTAAATAAGGGCACAGCATCGAACATCATCTCACACTCTCAAATGTTTTTTTTAAAAAAATGGTTTCTCAACACATAAGTGCACATATAAGAATAACATCTATTGGATGTTGGGCAGGGGGGAGGGGAGAGGGGGGAGGAGGGGACGGGCGTATGCATACACAAACAGTGCGATGCGCACCACCCGAAGGATGGACATATTTGAAACTCGGACTTGGGGGGGAGGAGGGGGGCAAGGGCAACATACGTAACCTAAACATCTGTACCCCCATAATATGCTGAAATAAAAAAATGATTTCTGTTAAGAATTTCCTTGATGAAGCAGTAAAAGTTATTCATTTTATTAAATCTTGATCCTGTAGTCTACATCCTTTTAATATTTTGTGTGATGTAATAGATAGTACACATAGAGTACTTCTCCTACATAATGAAGTACAGCGGTTTTCTCAAGTAATAGCACATGTGCAATATTGTGAGTTGCAAACAGAACTAGCTGCTTTTTTATGGAACACATTTTTACTTGAAAGAATGCAGACAAATTAGCATTATGCAGATTTGTTCATTTGTCTGATAATTTCCTCAAAATGAAAGAAGTGAGCCAATCATTCCAAGGAAAACAACTGACAAGCTTATTGCCAATAATAAAATGTAAATTTTTGAGCAAAAATTAGAATTTTGGAAAACTTATATTTGTCACTGTAAGTTTGATTACTTCTCAATACTTAAGGACTTTTTAAATGAACTCAGTGATTATTTTCATGAAAGTAATATTAATATGTCAACATTCAGGAGTATTGCATTAACTCAGTGAACCAAGAGTTTCCAAATAACTAATCTTCCATGTCACAAAATTGAGAATGTTTCAAGGTGCAAGAGAGATCAATGGATTGTAATGCATAAAGTTTATTAATATGCTTTTAGATTCCACATTGCAACTAAACTTTAAACTTTAAGAAACTATCACTTGTTAAGTTTTTGGTGTAATATCAAAGAATACCCTCAATTACCCAAAAACATTATTAAAATATTCTTCCTTTTTTAAACTAGGAATCAGTATGAGGCCATATTTTTCATATTCGTCAACCAAAACAACATACTACAAAAGATTGAATGTGGTGCAGATATAAAATAATCAGCTGTCTTTGATTAAGCCAGGCATTAAAGAGATTTGCAAAAAGCATAACATATAGTTATTTTCATAAAAGTACATTGTTTATATTTTTATTATTTTTAAATAAACTAAAATATTTTTTAAATTATCAATTTTAACTTCCAACTCAGTAAATAGTGATAACGTAACCCACATAGACAAATGTTTTTGGGGTCTTCGACAATTTTTAATAGTATAAAGCTGTGGTTCCCAACCCTCGGGCTGCAGTCCAGTACCAGTCAGTGACCTGTTAGGAACTGGGCCGCACAGCAGGAGATGAGTAGCAGGCAAGCAAGTGAAGCTTCATCTGTATTTACAGCCGCTCCCCATTGCTCACATCAACACAAAAGCTCCACCTCCTGTCAGATCAGGGGTGGCATGAGATTCTCACAGGAGCACGAACCCTACTGTCAACTGTGCATGTGAGGGATCTAGGTTGCACACTCCTTATGAGAATCTAATACCTGATGATCTGAGGTGGAGCTGAGGCGGTGATGCTAGTGCTGGGGAGCGGCGGCAAATACAGATTATCATTACTTGAGAGGTTTGACTGCACAATAATTGTAATGTGCTTGAATCATCCTGAAACCATCCCCCCACCAGTCTGTGGAAAAATTGTCTTCCATGAAACCAGTCCCTGGTGCCAAAAAGTTTGGGGGCCACTGTATAAAGTATTCCTGAAACAAAAATTATTGAGAACCATTGCCCTAGCCTAGGGTTATTTTCACTGTCATACTGTGAACAAATATTAGTTCGAGCACACCTGCAGGCAGTTTTGTAAGTATGAGTAGCCAAACATTTTAAAATATAGATCATCGAAAGGTTACATCATTTGTACATCTTGTGAATGGTTGCAATAACCTGCAGATTGTAGCATGTCCTGAGCAGATCTCTCTAATCACGCCTAGTAAAAGTGCATATGTCTATCCCTTCTTGACAAATTACTGCAAAATTTAAGGACATACACCTTTTTCTTGCAGCATCTTAAGAGTAACAAATTGTTCTTGACAGGAATAAAAAAGTAATGCAGGAAAGAAGTCAGCAGAAAACTATTCCAAGGGAGTCATAGAGTAAAAAAAGCCAATGTAATGAATTTGGTGACAGCAAGACTGAGACAAGAGAAAAGAGAGCAGAAACTGCTGTAATAAATGTAAAGCCTATTGATTCCAGCGATGTTTTCACTTTTGTTAATAAACTTGAGAATGAATCTTAGAGTAAAATAAAAATTCCGGAAGGTATCTATGGTGACTTAGACTTTCCAGATACAAAGCTAATCACCTCGGCAGTTAGATGATGTGCTCATTCCTACTTTCATTTGACTGTTGTGATTTAGAGCTAAGAAAAGTAGAACTGGGGAGTGAATTAGTGATTATACCCACGGTGCTTGTATCACTCAGGAAATTGAAGTCACCCAGTTGTTTTACAGAGAATTTAATAGAAAGGATTGCGAGGTATTATGGAAGTAGAAACTGCAGGGGACAGCTACTACTCCCTAAATCTGAGGAAACAGGGGAAGAGGTTATTTAAACTCAGAAGCTTGGAAGGGGAGCCCTGCAGAACTGGGACCCAGACCCCGGAAGAGAGGCCGCTAGTTGGTTGACTGGTGTTGGTGCCTTGGACACCTGAAGAGAGGGGCTTCCACAGAACTGGGACCCAGACTTCTTTGCAGGGGGCACTGCTCGACCGGTGCTAATGACTCAGGAGAAAAGAAGCTAGTTGGGCCCGAAGAAGAAGAAGTTATTTCTGGGAAAATTATAGAATCTTTAGGCATTGATGCTCATGCTATCTTGGGACTGAGAATATTCCCAGTGAAAATAAAAGGGAAAAAGAATAAATAGAATATCATTTTTAGGATTACACACATATGTCCTCCTTTATATTTTATATTTGTTAAACATCTCATCAGATAATTTTCCTTCTCATTTTAATTATTCAAAATTGTGTTGTTAGATTATGTTACATTCATTTTTAAGTTTCTGGCAATCAAATCATGCTTATGTTTCTATCATTTGTTATCCATCATCGGCTTTACTGGAGAATATCTAATTTAAATAAATTCCCTTTTCTTTGGGCCCACCTGAATCGCCTCCCAGAGAACTGAAACAATGCACAGATGTTGGCTATAGAACCACCATCTGGAATCTTTGAAAACTGAAGAATGGGAGGAATGCCAGAAGTCCAAACTAAGCAAATATTTTCCTGGTTACTGAAGGATAGAAAGAATGGATTCCACGAACTACAGTTCAGTAAATGTGATATGGATCTTAGCAATTTGGGATTTTAAAAAATTTGTGATGCCGGTATAGATTCCAAAAGTCATCATAAGTCACCATAAAACAACCTTATTAACTTTTTAAATAAAATTACTAGACAGGGGATAGGAAAATGTCATAAATATATACCATAATTTAAATTAAAGAAGGTGTTTGATAGAAACTCTCTTGACATCTGTTTTGAAATGAAGAAATGTCAATTATGATAGGTATACTTTTTGCAATAATTAAACCAGTGGATACACAATAATAGTTTAATAACCTAGAGGGAAGCCAAGCTTGTGTGCTATTGACAGTAACTTGAAGGAAGACATGTAGGCAGCTGCATCGAGTTTGTAGACGACATCTCGCAGGGAGAGATAACAAATACCTTGCATCTGGATTCAGAAGGATCTCCAACTAGCAAAACGCTGTGATGAAACCAAGAGATGCGATTTATCATGTGTACATCTAAAATCATGCTTTTAATTTTTTAATTGCATAGTCCAAGATACAATAGTCCAGGCAAAAAGAAATCTGCTCTGAAAAAAGACCAGGCAGTTCAGTTGTCCATAATTCACGATAAGGCTGTCAACGCTAAAATGTACTGTCAGGTTATGTGAACTGATACAGTGTTTGCATCGAGGCCTCAGTGGCAGGGATCACTCCACTGTGATTTCTAAAGGTCAGATTACTTGTAGAGAACAGTATTGATACACTCACTTGAAGAGAGACATTATCAAACTGAACTTTATTCTCGAGAGGTCAAACGGACGAATGACTGTTGAGAGACCCAGAATTTGTGAGCTTATAAGGGCTTAGCTTAAAGAACAAGAAAAAAATCCCTAATGATCTACAAATTTGTGAAGCCTATCTTACGAAAAGCTTATTCTGAGTTTCCGCAACATTAAACAAGGACCAGAGTGAGACAGTACAAAGAGTACCTTAGGTGAAGGAAGGAAGGGCCTGCCCTAATAAAGCCATTGCATGATGGGGCCTTAGTGTCGCTGGCACTGTCCAGACAGAAGCTAGAGGGTCACGTTGAGATCCTACAAGAGGATTCCTTCATTTGGTGGGAAATTGAGCTAGCTTTTTTCTAAGATCTCTACCACTTCATACTTCTGTAATTTTATATTGTCAACAATATCCAGAGACATCCAGCTGTGTAGTTAGCAAGTTTGTATTACTCAGACCTAAATAGTGTTCTTTCTTATACTGTCCAAATAAATTAAGAAAAGTTGAGGATAAAGCTGAATTACTTGGGTAATAGAAGCTATGGAAATGCAGGTAGAAAAGGAGGAAAATAATCACAACTTCATATTTATAATAAAAAAGCTAAATTAATTCTAAGTCCACAAATGGATCTTGTTCTTGCAATATTAGGACAAGAATCGAGAGTGAATAGAGCCCTGAAGATGGTGAAAAAACTATACCATATAATATAGACAATCAGAAATAAACTTTGTTAAAACAAATACTATTTGACTTTCATATACCTGGCTCTTCCTATTCTAGATCTCAAAATCCTACCATAATAGACATGTAGAAACAGCTTAGTTCAAATATCAATTTCATTTGAATTCTGCGTTTCTGGACTTTATGAAGAAAGGATTAGCAGAATGGTTGAAGGCCTAGAATTCATTAACTTCTGCACAAATACATAGCTCAATCTCCAAGGGAGCTCTAAGATATATTTGCCAGTCATCCTCATATAAGGGACTAGTGAAAGCCTATAGCCAGAGTGATTAGGGAATGTTCCCTCTCTGGGGAAATTTTTGAGAACTTTCTTCTGCATCCAAGACTGGTGATTCTCTTTTGTGAGCCCTGTGCAATTTTTGTCCCCTTTTGGTCCCTATTGCAAAAACATTTCCTTCTTTCAAGACCCTTATTATCATAAGAGGACTCGTGCTCTGTTATATGCCTATTTAAAATTAACTTTACATACAAATTACAACATATCAACTACAAAGGAAAATTTGCTAACCTCTCAAATTCTTTGCAAAATGTCTGCACTTTCTTGCATTATTACTTTTTATCTTGAAGTGGCTTTTCTTTGGTTTACTCAAGGGTACAGCCTGCTCCATAACATAGGTGCCCTTTGTTCTCCACAATCAATGTTCTGTTTTCTTTGGATTTTGCATGCATTCGTCTTGTGGATGATACGTTCTATTCCTTTCAATGGGAAGAGAACCCTCCTGATTGGGGGCTGAATTAGGAAGGGAAGGATAGCTCCAATAGACCAACTCAGACATTACATGATATTTTTTGTATTATCCATTAATTGCCTTCCTGGGTGGTTGCAGCTCAGTATTTGCTTTGGTTTGGCTTTCCTCTAACTACTTCATGCCCTCTTTCTATGTACCAAGCAAGCATGAAAATAAAAGGTATAAATAGAAAGATACTTTGAGATAAAAATTTAAATTTTTTTATGCCATTTCATAGGTAATATGGTCCTACACATTTAATGTATTATATCCATGGGCTGGTAAGCATTTTCACAAACTCCATTTCACCAAAGTTTAACCATCGCTTTGGCCTGGAAATAAATTCCCCTTAAAAAAATCACCAGACTTTTCACCTGGCCATCAACACAGACATCTGATCATGCATCTTCTGTTCTTTTACCATTTTCACTGCAGCCACAACAAGCACGGTATCCTTGATCAGACTGGTGAAAGGGATACAGGAATAAGAGGTCCCATTTCTCCGGCCCGGCTACTTTGTGAGCAGACAGAGCCCTTGTCCTGCAATCTTTTGTGACCCAGAATCTGCTTTCTCATAGAATAAGTACAGTTAATTTATCAGACTCTAGCTCTATGCAGCTACAGTTTGAGTTAAATAGAGTTTAGAAGGCTGACATTATGTTATTTCTATGGGGAAATGTACTCCTTATTTGAAAGATTTGTTTTACGAATAATCTTTTAATATATAATTATTCAAAAATTGATGAATTGCACTTCTATTCTTCAAAATTATACATGCACCATAGACATTCTGCAATATGTATTTTATTTTCCTACCAGAGAGAACTTGAGAATATATTTCCTATTTGAGCATAACCAACATTAAGATATTTTTAATAAAACTAACTTAGGTCCACATGATCTGTGACTAAAAACAATAGAATATTAGGTGTATAAGTGTTGGTTTGTTTTCTCCAACTTGTCTTTACTCATAAAAACCATTTTCACTCTTTACTGAGAGTGTTGGGTGCCAAAATAGCAAGACACAAGTAGATTTGATTCAGGACTGTTTGGGTTTAGGGAACAGGCACCTTCTGGCACCAGTCCGCAGGCGGGACAGGGGCTCTATTTCTTCTCTGCAATAGTCTATCTGACCCAAACCATATTTGATTGTTGAAAAGGTGGCTATTTACCCATTTCGAATGGGAAATCTTGCAGACTTAGATTAAAGTCACAAAAATTGCTTGAGGTCTAATTTTCTGAGATTTACAGAGAGCTGCCTAAAGACCATGACTTTGCACAAAGCTCCTTTGTTTTCAGATTTCATAGATTTGCCGTACTCAGTGTCGAAATACGTTTCATAGGCAACCAGGCATATTGCAAATTATGTTTATGTTTTTGACCAATTTCTTTAAAACAACATGGTCGAAACATACCAAGTGGGCGTAATGAGAGTTAAAAGAGGAGAATCTAAGGAATGTGGTTTTTCTCAAAACTAACGGAGAGGTGAAGTCACAAAGCACGCAGTGTTGAAAACCTTTTGTAAACTAATAACAACAGCTGCTTAATAAATGGCTTTGGTTGGGATGGAGGAGGGAGTGCCTGCCTGCATAGCTCTCCACTCTGGCAACTCCACCTCATGTTAAGTCAAAGGAAATTCAACAATGTTATCTAAAATATACAAAGGGCATAAACCGATATAACACTAAATCAACTGTGTAAATAGTCTTAAGAAGATATTATTTAAAAAACAAATGTTTTCTTTTGTCTAAACTATGAAATATGAAATTGTGTAGCTTTGCCATTTCCTTTCAGACTGTTTAGGACTCAAACTACTTTTATTTCCTGTTTTTTTTCCCCCCTTCTAATATGAACTGTAGAAATATAAACATAAATCTAAAACAAGAAGAAAAATAAGCTCTGGTCTTACTCGATGTGTATTATGTTTTAGCAAAATCAGGTATATGTGATGAAAACTAACAGGAGGTTTCCATCTCTGAAGGAACATGGTGTTTCTTTTGACTTTGAATTACGTAACATGATAAAGGACTCTTTTTTCCTAACCTCTTCTAACAATTTTCCTGACACATTCCTTAGCTAGCGTTAGCTACTATTTGTTTCAGTTTTTTTATATAGGAAATGATGAAAGCCACCAAGAATTTAATATTAAACCTAGATGCTCAAATGTCCGTTGACAGAACAGAATTTTCGAAACAACTTGATACATTAAATTACAACCATATTTATTGGGAATTCAAACAGAAAAAATTGTACCGGTGATAATTATAATTAAAGTATTAGATAGAAACTCACTAGGGAATAAAAGGGACTATTATAGTTTTAAAAACCAGCAACAACTTAAGGGAGGTGGGTGTTGTCTCTCTACAGATAAACATAATTAAACTATGTCTGTGGGAACATGGCCAGTTCAATGATATTTGATTCTATCTCTACATCACTGCAAGAATTTACCTATATTGTGTGCCAAGCAGTGAGAACCTAGAAATACTGGTCTCACCAACCATGGAGTGTTAATATGACACCAAATCCAGTTGACACAGATCCAGGTGTCATCCATGCAACATAGCGCTTCATGAGTCTTGAAATTTTACAAGCCAATATTTACATTAAAACAATTTCTAAAGCAGCATAGAGTAATAGAAATGATGTGGTAAATAATTAGGGACTGGGACCCTAATTCTAGCATTACCTCTGTACAAATTTGGCATTCTTGCTACAGTTTGTTTAGTAAAAGAAAGAATTGGATCAAATTATTCTAAGGTTCTTTTCAGTTTAAACATGCTACAAACTTCACAACAGGGCAGTGCTCTCCAAATTTGTCATCAAGGACCTGTGTTTCTTTTTCTTTTTCTTTTTTTTTAATCCACTGCCATAGACTGGATGCCTTATGAAATCATTTATCTCCCCATCTTATTAAAGATACATGTGTGCATAATTAATACCACACTGACTTAATATAAATTTGATATTTAAATTAGGCCATGTGGCCTTATCTTGGGTAAACATATGCAGTTCATTAGCTTCGGGGGAAATATTAAAGATATGGGCTACCTAGGGATCTAGCTATACTTAACTGGAAAGCACCAAGCTGGGGGAAATACACTGTCTAAACCTGCCATAATTAGGATGAATCAGCTAGAGAGCTCGAGCAAATAAATAATTTTAGCCAATCTGAGTTTTAATTTCTTTGACTGATAAATGAAAGGCAAAGGTTTTGAATATTTTTAAATTCCACAGGACCAGTAAAGTTATCAAATATGAGGGCAGTTGAGATGCAGCTGAGGTCAGTTGTGGATTTATGTCTGAAGTTAAAATCATGCTGAATCTAAAGCCACACATAAGGTCTGGAGAGTTAGTGAGTGGAAATCAAATGAGTAAAGACAAAGAAACATCAAAGATCAAGGCATGTTCAGGTAAAAAAAATAACTAATCAAATACCTAGAGTGGAATAGGATTATACTCAAACAGGTGGATTGGAGTAATGTTTTTAAAAGGGGCATTGAAAAGTAAGCTCAAGAAGCCATGGGAGCTTTCTGAGCAGCGGACTTGCATTCGTTTATTAATCCATTTAGTTTAAGATTATGAAACATATACTATATATCAGGCATTGTTTTGGGGGCTATGGGATGAGACAAAGGGTGGCAATATGTGTTCCTTATCTTCAGGGAGATCTATAGTAGAGTAGAGAAAGCAACATAAATGTATACATAACCATGTAACTCACATTATAGCTGACTCACTCTCCCTTTTGAGATTCAAATGAAATTCAATCAAATCTCCCCCCAAATTGAGGTGCCTCCTTCGTGAGCCCCCTTTGATGGGGAATTTACATCGTGTCTCATTACTTCAGATTCCAGCTTTGGCTGCATTCTCAGTATCTTGAGTGTGGCTTCTTGACGCTGCTTCCTTCTGTGTACCCTGTATTAACCCAAACATGGAACACGCCTCCTTTTCTTTGATTTCCCCAAACATAACTCATACAATTTATATGTGCTGGATATTTTCTGTTTGCACCTGCAAATCACCCTGCCTGACCCGCTGTGCCCTGTCACCTGGGAGCCTGAAAAGTATGTTCTGCGCAGTGGTCTTCCATGTCCACTATTTCCAAATGCTGGTAAGATCAGAGCAGGGGAGTAAAGTGAAGTAAAGCAGTTTGTTTCTTCATCTCCTTTCCTGATGGGCGGCTGCATCCTGCCTGTGTTTATGTTCCAGCAGCTCCTGTCAGGAGATCAGCCCTCCTGTCCACCTAGAGCTACTCTGGGTTCCTTCTGCTCATTGCTCCCTCTCTAAGCCCCGTACGCCTAGGCAACTGCACTGTCCCTCTTGGTTTTCCTAGATCCTGTCCACGCCTCTTACCTAATCCCTTGGTTAAACTCTCTTCAGTTACCAAATTTGGCCATCTCTTTTTTGCCAGGACCTAATTGTTAAAATGAAGAATAGACATTTCTCAAATATTTAAAGTATAATAGTTAGGGTTACACCATATAGTACATGCTATAACTTGAAAAGGTCAGATAGCCCTTTTTTTAAAAAATTTTAATTTATTTTATTTTATTTTTAATTGACAAAAATGTTCAAGGGTCCCCCAACCTATGGTGAGTTGTACAATTATTTCATTATATATTACAATGTAATAATAATAGAAATAAAGTGCACAATAAATGTAACGTGCTTGAATCATCCCAAAACCATGCCTGCCCCTTCTCCTCCCTCATCTGTGGAAAAATTGTCTTCCATGAAAATGGTCCCTGGTGCCAAAAAGGTTGATGGGGACAGCTGATATTGTTTGTTTTTGTTTTTTTTTTTATTATTATTCCAAGGTATTGTGAGGGTACAAACATTCTAGTTACACTTTATGTCTTTGCCTCACCCAAATGCAGGTTAAAGGCGTGCCCTTCCCTCCCTTTAGTGCTCCCCGTGTCCCTTAGTTGTAGATTTGCCCCCTCATCAAAATT
>CAUYSK010069611.1:0-22729 GCA_963575035.1 Avahi laniger
GCTAATTTCAGCGTGCCCCTGGCCTGGCTCATAATTATACATGGCTGTAATAGCAGATTGCTTATTCCACAGTATTTTACAAATGTTATAGTGTTGGGATTCTCAGACTTTTAAACAGAGGAGGGCTGAAGTGCCGGCTGGCGAGGCAGCCCAGATGCGAGGGGAGGGAGGTTCAAACCTAAGCCCTTGACTTGTTGCATCTCTGTGCCTTGTTCCAGCTTCAAGAGTTGTGTCTGCAGAGTTCAAGAGGGTTCTTTCGACTGACTCTTGGTTCTTGGGAGACTCTTTCTTGGGGGCCGCAACTCCGTGTGGTCAGGGCGTGTTACGAGAGCGTTGGCATTGGTGTTCTAGGCAGCTCTTAGATAAGCTGAGGGGCTCTGTCTTCTGCAAGGATGGAAAGTCTGCGAAACGGCTCATCTATTTTCCTCCACAAAGAGTTATTTCGATTGCTGGTCACTTTCTCTAGCTCCTCTCAGCAAGGGAAAACAGACGGGTCTGAAAAGCGAGGTTGTAATTCCGGCAAGTCCGCCTTCCTGAGTTTCCTGCAAGGAAAACTGCATGGCAGATAACTGTCAGGTAGGGGTACCGAGGCGACCAGCTCGCTGCACGCAAATCCAGAACAGGGTCACCTGCTCCTTTCTCCACATCCCACCTTACATCCCATGTTGGCTTTCGAGACAAACTGGCAACACCTGCTATACCCTATTAGCGAGGAACCATCTGCCCCGCACCCTTCCTCCTCTCTGCCGTCTAGAGTAGTTTGGTAACAACACATTTCTTGCATATTTAAGCCACTTCATGCTTGAAACGTGCTTTCAATATCTTATCTCGTTTTACCTTATATAAAAATGATTGGGTAGCAAAGAAAGGTTATTTTACAGGCAAAACAGGGACACAAAAACCCAAAGGTGACCCCAGGAGTCGGGTGACTGACTCCTAGCCTGATTCCCGTGTGACGTCACAGACAGGCGAGCTCGCATGTGCAGTGTTGACTCAGCTCATAGACCCCTGAACGTCGCTCTAAAGCGGAAAGATCGCTGCAGAGCACGTCTTCTCGGAGCACCAGCATCTTCCTGGAGCGGCTCTTTCATTTTGCCAACCGGAAGCCTTCTGTTTTGATGCCTCACAGTGAGTGACAGCAGAGGAGAGGGGGAAAGTTTATATTAAGGCTGCTGAATTTAATGACAAGCAATTGATTGCACAGATACTGTATTCATTGACGGTTTTCCACGTGGAGCTCTCAGGAAATTCCAGTGCCTATTAATCTCCTGCGATGTTAATGCTATAATGATGTTGTTCCCATGCACGAAGGAAACGATTATGTGCTCTGACTTCTAAGCTTTGAATTGTGTGAATAATCGTGTACATATTTACATACCTATCTTTGTTGTCCTAGCAGAGTTCTCCACACAGTTGAAATGGCTTGTGAGTGTCTTTTCTAAATCCCCTCCAGATGTGTCAAACGGCATACTGTAAATCAGATTTTCTTTCTTTCTCTTTTTTGGTTTGCTGGTATTTTATTTGGTTTTAATGTGCCAAGCATTTGGATTATACAAAAGGGATTACTATAGAAGAGGTTTGTTCTCTCTCTCTTCCCTCCCATCCCCCGCTCTTCCCAAGAACTCTTCTTCAATGTAAGAAGTCAACACGCTTCCTGTGTTATGCTTTGACTCTCTCCCTGCAACATTCAGACCTTTGTCCCGGCCAGAAGAAGAGTCAAGGAGACTCTCTCCAGACTGGCAGCCGGCTTTCAAAGTCTCTCCTTTCCAAGTGAAGAAATAAATTAGAGCCGACACTTGGAGTG
Source organism: Avahi laniger (assembly GCA_963575035.1). NCBI lineage: Eukaryota > Metazoa > Chordata > Mammalia > Primates > Indriidae > Avahi > Avahi laniger. The sequence goes on from CAUYSK010069611.1 coordinate 1,805, forward strand.
TGTGTATGCCCGCTGCCTTTAGGTTTGTGCTCGCACGATTTTATTTATTTTTGCTCCGTTGCAAAAAGATTTATGACCCCTAATTATGAATTCTGACACTCTTGTGCTACATGGATGCACTTAGATCGGTTTTTCACTTTCTGATGGCTTTGAAAAGCTTTCCTTTTCAACTCGAAACCCTCAAGGGCAACAAGGGTCCCTTTTTAGAGAGGGTCTGGCCACAGCCACCGCCTGCAAAGGCTGTGTTTGCAGGCTGGGCTTCCTCAGGGCCAGGGATTGATGGATGGATAGTAACCTTGGCTGAGGCTTTATTTACTCTTTTTTGGCCCTTTTCTCTTCCAGAGAATCAAAGTGAATATATAAAAATGTGTTTCTAAATAAAAGCTGGCAAGTAGAGTGTCAGCCTGGAAATAACCTTTTCAAGACATTTCAGGAACACAAGAGAACTTCGTTATTTGAAGTTTAGGAAAGACAGCAGTGGATGCCGATTTGGCTGGAATCGTCCTACTGGCTCAGCAAGTGGGAAATTGCATTGATTTTGCAAAACAGAAACGCTGAGGTGACGTTCACGACTGCTCATCCAAGCAGACATAGAAAGATGTGAGACCCTTATGTTTTCTTCTGCTAATACGCAGCTCATGGGGTATCTTCCTAATCAAGCAAGCAGAGAAGTCAGTCTGATGGAAGAGTGGTTTACAGGGCTTGGCACTGGCCTGGTCCCCGAGTGTCCTGTGGGAAGCATAGGAGTTCACCCTGCAGAGAGGGGCGTAATGAAGGACTTGAGCTTCATCTAAAAATCCAGACAGGTTCTGGAACCTCAGCAGGACTCTTGACTCCTTCCTTTCTGCCTCTATTTCCCTCCTTTTGCACGTGTGAACCAGATTCCTGGGGCTCAGGGTGGCGGTGATGATGGACCTAGAACCCAGCCTCTTACACGGAAAACCAGGTGGATTTGGTTTTTTGAACCAGAGAATTGTGAGGGAAAAGAGAAATCATTGGTAAAATATTTTAAAACATTACAATTTCTAAATTTTAAAACAAATCTAGCTATATTATGGTATAGGAAGTGAAATCGATGTAACATTGAATGTAGAGTCTGAGCCTATAGGGAACATCAGGCCGCTCTCCTAAGGGTTTCTGGCGCTCACCCCCGGGGGTGAGAGGGCTTGCACGGATAATTTTGAGAAGCAATGGTCTATGCAGGGGTCCCCAACCTATGGTGAGTTGTATAATTATTTCATTATATATTACAATGCAATAATAATAGAAATAAAGTGCACAATAAAAGTAATGAGCTTAAATCATCCTGAAACCATCACCCCCTCCCCAGTCTGTAGAAAAATTGTCTTCCATGAAAACAGTCCCTGGTGCCAAAAAGGTTGGGGACCGCTGATCTACAGCACTTTCTGTGGCTACCCTTCAATTCACACCTGTTGTGTGAACCGGGTTGAAATAAAATTCCTTGCAGAAGAAAATAACAAAATGTTACTGGTAAATTCAGGCTTGTAAGAGGGCTGGGAATCAAACAACCCAAACTAAAAAAGGCCACCTTCCTCCTTCCGCTCCCCCCAGATCTGCTGTCTTACGTTACTACTGTCAAGCTGCCGTGGGGACACCCTCGAATGCCCGGGCTGGAGTCACTAAGTCTGGATTCCGGGTTCCTGAAGGATTGCTCTGCGCACCGGGAATTTGGCATCGCTAGCTCCAAAGATCCCCCAAATGGAACAGTCGCCACGAAGAGCTCTTCAAAGACCCTACTAACCGTCCCGGGACACTTGCCGTTGTGATTTTTCAGCCTGTGAGTTAATGTCTATAGTTTCCTTTGCTTGGTCCCTGACACCTGCCTGCCTTCATGGGACTTGCTGTCACACAGACACTGCTGCCAAGGAAAGTCTCAGGGCAAGTGACAGGTTTTAACAGGAGGCCACGGTCCACTTGGAGGGATCTAGAATGTTTCCTGGGGAAGTGAAGTTATCTGAAGCATAGGAGAAAACCGTCTCCACTGGGTAACTTGGTGTTCATTCATTATCAGCCTGGCTTTAAGAAGATAACTGAGAGGGAGGGAACCACATGGTGCGTAGCCCCAGGAGTAGCTCCACACCTCTCCCCGCCTGGTGGACTTGAGTTTCGCAAGTCTTTTTACCCTTGAATTCACTGACTTTTCCCCTTTCATTTCCTTGTTTTTCTCCTTTTCATTTTTCTGCAAAATGTTAACAAAATCACCTCACCAAATAAACTGATATTTTTATCCTACATTTGCTTTCTCCCCCAAATTTTTTATGTTTCCAACATTGATACTTTAAAAATGTCTTTTCCTACATATTCTGGTCTTTTCTATTTGTCAAATGGCGATAATCAGAGCCCAGCCAGGCTCTGCCAGGTACATTTCTGTTTTTCCTTAAATTCTGCATGCGCTTCAAAGGAAAATGTCTTCATTTGAATCAGTCCCTGAAAAAGGTGGCTGCAAGAGCCATTCTAAGCTCAGCAAGTTTCTTGGCACCTTTTCACCTTTCCCATAGCAGAGCCAGGTTGAAAGTCCTAGCGTTAAGTGGCACCTGGAAATTTAAGAGCTGCTTGAGGTTCCAGGTGCTCGCACCTGGGAAAATCCATCGTTCCCAACCTCCCTCGCAGGGCTCTGCTATCGCAGCGGGGGGCTTGGGGGGATCTTCTTTTTGGCTGTATCTCTACGTCAGAGTGAATGAAGCCTCTGGGTGACAATTCCTGTCCTTTATGCTGGGACCGATTACCTGCACATTTCAAGGAAAGGACTTCCTGTCCCAAATCACAGAGAGACTTCTGTTACGGGCAGTTAGAAAATGCGAGTTTTCTGGACCAATAGTTCAAAGTCCAGCTACTAGACTGGATACATAAATTGTTCATTTGTTTCCCACAACTCTGCTTTGCCAACTGTGACCTTATAGTTAGGCAGAGGACAGAGCACTGGAGCCCTGATCTGAGGAAAGTGCTGTGTACCACAGACCAGGCATCCCAAGCTCGCAGGACACCAATTCCCATGCACTTCTTAAAATAAAAAGAGTGGCCAGGCATGGTGGTTCACACCTATAATCCTAGCACTTCGGGAGGCTGAGGTGGGAGGATCTCTTGAGCCCAGGAGTTCGAGGCTGCAGTGAGCTATGATCGCACCACTGCACTCCAACCTGGGTGACAGAGCAAGATCTTATCTCCAGAAATAAAATAAATTTTAAAAAAAGCGCAAATGTCCCTCTTATGTCCTTTTTAGGATCTGTGGGTTGCATGCTAGGTGCTCACTTCTCCAAGGCAGTGATGTTTAAAGCCTGTGAACTTTGAACACTTACTTGAATATAAAGTTGATGTTGATCTGGACAACACAAATTTTCAGGTGAAAGGGTCAGATCTTATAGGCAGCAATTATAACAGAAAGATCTTACTTTGTGGGTAAGTGTGCTTAGAAGTCAAGAAGAGAAAACATTCTGGAATGAAAATTTTTTTCCGAGATATTCTTGCAAGTCGAGATTGGTTCTTGCTTTAGGTAAAAATTGAAATGGAAAGAAAAACATATCAAGGGAAACACAAAGCTTACAGCAAGGTTTTGAAAACGAGGTCCTTTCAGACAGATGGATGTAGTTTTGGAATTGTTTTTTTGGAAGTTAACTTTTTGATCTGAAATTGTGCTTAAAATGTTGCAGAATAAAGAATCCTTTTGGTATTAGTTGTATAATGTCTTGTTAAGAATGCAGCATTTATTTAATTAAGGAATAGAATTGATCTACTAGGATAAGAATATTTTCTTTGTCTTCTAATTTCTTTGAGAAAATCTGAATTCAATATGAAGAGGCAACTATGATGTTCATCCTTTAAGGGGCAGCTAGCTCACGTAGCACTGGTATCTCCAATGAAGATGAAATTCCATTCATAACACTAGGAGAAGTCCTCCACTTTGTTTCAGAAATTCCTAACACATTGGAAATCAGACATTTTTGAGCTGTTCATTTCCCATTCTTAATGGATTTAAAAAAATTCCATTAACGTTCACATGCTAGATTTCTCAATGTATGTTTTTTGTTAGATGGACTCTGTATGTTTTAGCTATTGCTTGTTAAAGTTATTTACATGGCCCAAGGTCAAATGGTGTTGTTTCCCATTTTGCTCAACAGAAACGTCACTGGATTTCATTGTTTTTATAGGAAAAGATCAGTTTCAGCGAGGTGGTGGAGAACTTCACTGCTAATGTTTGTGTTCAGCAGTACATTTACCAGACGTGCAAATCTTCGGGAGGAGATGCAAAACCCTGAGGTCTGTATCGGCTGGGGTTTCGACGTGGTGGTTCCTGGTCGTGCTGCAGCTCAAGAGCAGTGGGAGCAGCATTCCTTCCAACAGAGGCAACGGAGCAGCGGCCCTGCTTGCTTGGGGATTGTGCAAGCAATTGAGATGTCTGGAGGTCACCGACGGGAACCAGAGGAGAAAACTGAACTGAACAGGCTGCTTCCACTTAGTGACGCTCTTCCAGGAGATGATTTATAAGTCTCAGAATCCAGCTCTGGTTGAGCGCAGTTTTACGGAGTTGGAGAAAAGCTGTAAAACAAGCTTAAATCAGCCTATCCAACATCTGAAAGGACAAGAGGGGTGGGGGTGGAGCAAAAGGGAGAAGGGAGAAAAAGGATGCTTTCCAGAGTCTGCCTAATTTATTCCTCTTTGTCCCCTTGGCTTCCAACTTTTTTACCAAGTCTGTGAGAAGAGCAAGAAGGGGAGGAAGGCCAAATTGGTAGCCATCTCTGCTGCTCTGGTTTTAAAGCCTCTAGACTTAGGCAGCCATTTTCCCTTGGATCATGGATGTCCTAAGTCACATTCTATTAGCTCAGCAGCACATGCAAAATAATAACCATAAACCCAGAAATGTGCTGTGGAATTTTCTCCAGCTCTCCTAACGAGCTTTGCAAAGCTCTTCTGTCAAGGAGAGTGGGGAATGTGTAATTTCAAACACATTTTTAATAGTTTCTCTTGGCTCTCTCCAAAGAAGAGGGAGGCGTGCTGACGCGGCTCTAGGAGAGGCAGCAACTTTACAAGGGTAATGTTAAACAAATCACCCAGGTGCTGGTAGCACTTGGAAAGCACGGGAAGCTGCCTGAGAAGCTGTGGGTTGTTAGGCAAAGACCAGCACCAGAGTCTGACTTGTGGCTCTGGAAGTCAAACCCGTGTGGCACATGGCGGGTACAAGTGAAGACAGGTAGCGTCGAAACTCTCTGTCCAAATCATTCTCGGTTGCATCTACTTTTCAAAGCCCTTTTTTTCTCTTATAACCAAGCAGGATTTTGAAAAGCAGAGGAAAGAGGTAGCAAGAGTGGAAATGGTAGTAGGTGCTTGACCACCAAGGAGCATCAGGTAGGATGCCTGGTGCTCTTGGCTCTTGGCTGCAGCAGCTGGTAGATACCTGGTACAGCCTGATGTCTCAGACATGCCGACAAGGACCCAGAGGCTTGGAGATGGAGGTGGGAGGTCATGGTGCACAACTTCTGGGCTCTTCTTCCTCAAGAACTCCCCGGAAAAGACTCATCCAGAAAGACATGGGGAACTAACAAGAAAACCCTACACTCAGGACAAAAATGATTACTTGAAATAAAAACTCGATACTTTCCTGCCACTCTTCATTTGTTATAGGTCGCTGACCTTATATTTTCTTAACAATTGAAAATCAAAATTCATGGTAAGAGAGTGAGACAGAATACTTGAAATGGGAACTACTTCAAAAAATCTGTGACTATGGTTGCTGTAACATACGTTCGACTCAATGAATCTACTGAAGTCATTATGATTTTCGAATTAGGAAATGTTACCTGTATTGAAAAACATTTTTTTCCTTTTATCTGATGACAGATGATGAAAAAGTTATTTTGCTGATGATCAATTTCAATGTCTGATCTATTTGTAAGGAAGAGAGAAGCTGGGGGCTACTGGAGCAGGGGGCTGGCAATAGCGCTCACAATCAGTGTCCCAGCCCCTCATGTGACAGGTGAGGTAATGGCCTCAACGAATGACACAATCTGTGGCTGAGAAGCCCAGGGCATCCACTTCTAAGTCCTGTGTTATTTCCACTACATCCTGCAGCTGGTTGTGTATTTGCTTCCTCTGGGCCAGTTCTGCCGTGGGGGGTTCCTGTTCCTGGCCACTGACTGTCCCCACCCCCCTCCCAGAGTCTCCAGTGGAAGACAGTAGGCTGCTTCTTTTCCTCCCAAACCCTTAGCAGCGTTGCGGCCCAAGTAGGGTCCTTGGGAAGGAAAATGCTAAGTGGAGTCTGGTCTGGCTGCAGTGCAAGTAGGCTAATCATGGCGAGAGGCTGGTTGGAGCAGGAAAGAAGACACGAGCTCTCGGCAGAACCATTTTCCTCCTTCAAGCCCCAAGTTTGTCCTTCGAGTCTCCTTTAGGCCATTCTTTCTTCCCTGACAAAAACATCTGGTTGTTTCCAAACTGAAATTTTCATGCATTTCAACTCATGCAGGAATGTCGAAAAGCTGTTCTGAAAAACACAGCTCCTGCCCGTGCCAAACCAGTTGGGCTGGAATGAACAACTGTTGTTATAAATCTCTACTCTGCCTTCTTCAACAGCCCCAGAAGGTACAAAATAGAATGTTTCATGAGACCAGCCAGCCAGATTGAATCAGACCTGCCCAGAGGAGCCCTGTGCATTAGAGGGTAGAAACACCCCTGTCTTTCCTCCTTCCTCTGACTTTTTTACTCTCAGACGATCTCAGGGACTGCTGGCAAGAGGAGAGCGTGTCATGGTTCTCTGTGTTCACAACAAATTCTTTTGTGTCCTTAAGTGGAAAAATATTTTATGACATGGCAGAGCAACTCCTTGTTCTATGAGTGATTCACAAAGAAAACTCAGCGACCTAATGATGTACATCCTTGCCAAGACCAAGGGATGGAAAGGGATTAAAAAAAAAGTGATCCAGAATGAAAAGGCTGAAGAGAAACTTTGGAAGTCATTTAAGATGCCAGGACATCTTTCTCCTTGAGAACTCCCGGCCGTGGCCCATCATTATCTCAAACCCATTACTTATTTTCCGTGTCCACAGTGTGAAATGCCTTCCCTCCAACTCCATGCACGAAATGTCCCGTATGCTTAGGCTTTTTGTGTTTTGTTCACTCGTCACTATTGCCCAGCAATTTGCATTCTTATCAGGCTTGTCTGTGGAAGCTCTTCGTGTTCTAGATAATTAAGTGCTATAATTTCTTTCTGCAAAACATCTGTCAGCTGATGACTTTGATCTTGCCACCGCAGGTCACTCCTACTCCACGGGGCAGACCATGTCGTCAGTGCATAGCTGTAATTGCTGGGAAGGTCTTCATTCTCTGGAGGAACAAAGCTGTCTCCTCTCTCTCCTGACTTCTCTTTTCTGGAACAACGTGTTCTTCTTCTGGATAGACAGTCCTTCCAATATTTGAAGAGAATACTCACATATCCTCACACTTTTCTTCTAGGATACACAGCCAATTTTTCAGTCATTTCTCACGTTTTTCAGAATCTTCCCCATTCAGTCCTCCTCCTCTGCATACATTCTAGTTACTCTTAATCCTCTGATCTTTTTCATATGAACTTATTCCAATCTGAGTATCCTCTAACCTGTTCTTCTGTGATTCATTTTTGGAGACTAAATGTAAGACTTTACCTCTCTTCTCTCTTAAGACTCAGTCCGTCGGTTTTAGCTGTGTGTGAGATTACTGGCAGCATTTTGAGTCTTGACTGTCTGTTCTACAGCACTCGCTGCCTGTCTTGGAGTCGTTCATTTACGATGTTGACTCAGCCAACCCTGCACCTTGAGCTTCCACATCCTCCGACTCAACCAGCCATGTATCAAAAATATTTGGAAAAAAAAAAACCAATAAAAATAACCATGCAACAATAAAAACACAAATAGAAAAATGATACAGTATAGCAATTATTTATTTAGCATTTACATTGTATCAGGTACTATAAGTGATCTAGAGAGGATGTAAAGTATACAAGACGATGTGTATAGGTTACATGCAAATACCGCACTATTATATTAATACATTAGGGACTTGGGCATCCTTGGATTTGGGGGTGGGGGTGGTCCTGGAAGCAATCACCCAGGAATATTTTCTGTCTTCATAAAAAAATCACTGATTGAAGTTTAGGAACTACTCTCTAGATGTTATCAGGCCATAATCACTCTTCAGAGTCAATGGTTCACCAATTTAGAATCCAGCTCCTATTTCCCCATGCTTTCTATGACAAGATGGCTAAATATTTTGTCAGGTTTTGCTGAAATCATGGCATAGCATGTCTGTCCACTGCAGTTTCCTCATCAACCTGGAGATGCTGTGAAACGTGTAACTAAATCTAGTACGGAGAGACTCAACTACAGGACGCCAAGGAGGCAGTTCCTGTTGCAGCTTTCTTTGCTAAATAGAAAAGGAACTTCTCATGAACCTGTTAGGTTAGCTGCCTTCGTGGCTGGCATCCTCCTTGGTTTCCCTCTGGGGCTCCTTTTCGTCTTCATCCAGAGTACAAAGATGCCTTTTGTTGACCATAAAAGAATTTATCTGACTAATTTCCTAAGGTCCTGCTAGGTTGCTCTCCAAAATGACACTTCCATTTTAATGGTTGCTCTCAGTGCCTTAGCCCAAGAGTGAAGGGACTTCTGGTGACACCAATTATCAGTGTCATCACATCTCCTGCAGAGGCTGCTCGCTCTGCAAAGCGGGCTCTTCTCTTCCTTCCTCTGAACTCTCCACACACCCACCTCTCCAAACCCCACATGCCAACCAGGGCACACACGGGCATGCTTGGTGCACGATGGGAATCCGCAATGCTCCCCAGGCCGGGCTCCTTTTAGCCAAAGGCGAAATGGTCTCAAGAGATTTTTGCCTTCAAAGCTGTTTTCTAAATGAGGCTCACCAAGGTTGAAGTTTTCAAACGTCCACCTCTTCTTTTTCTCGTTGTCTTTTCCAACACTCTTCATTAGCAGCAAGCGGGCAGGCTCATGTATTCATTAACTCAGCAACGAGCTGTGAAGCACCTACTGTGTGCCAGCCTGAGATGTGCCCACAGGATTCGGGAGTGAGCAATACGTACAATTCCTGCCTTTGGGGTGTGCCCCGTCCAGCTAGGAAGGCAGGAATTACACACACAAAAACAGCAGTGTGGGATGAGGGGCTTAGCTCAGCCAAGAGGTCAGGGCAATGATTGGGAAGGTGGTACAGGAAGGTGGGCACCTGGGTGCACCTCAGAGCCTAAGAGAAGCCAGCAATCCCTGGGGACCGTGTCCGGGTGTCCCCCCAAAACCCTTCTGAATGCTCCCAAGGCTGAGGGTTCCATCTCTGTCTTAAAGGGGATCTAGAAAGGTCTCATTTCATAGCCCTTTTCCATTTAAATTCTGGGGCTTTGCAGCCTTTGTTTATCTGCAGAATATTTACCCGACTGCGGGGTTATTTATTTTTTGCAGGGAAGACGTCTGCCGCGCTTCCATCGCCTTGCTGGCGCGGCCGGGTCTCCCCCGCCGTCTCCCCTTCCTCTTCAAAACACCAGCTATGCCCAGAAGTGCCCCGAAGTCACCTGTTATAATTAGACTTTCTGACTTGTATCCCAAGGGCACTGGATTTAAGAAACGAGGGCTGGGAAATGTGTCTTTGACGACCATGACCAAGGCTGCGTTTACACGGCCGGGCGGGATCAATGGAGCGCACTGTGCTTCCAACCCCCTTTCCGGGGGCGTCGAGGTCTCGCGGGCTGGCCCACGTCCTGGCACGCAGACGTCCGGGACCCGCAGAGCCCGGGCAGCCAGAAGAGAGGAAGGTGGAAAGCGGTTTTACGAGAGGCCTTTTCTCAGGCTTGTCTGTCTCTGCTCCGGACTGGCTTGGGCAGGGGCTGCTCCCCGCGACTCGTCCCTGCCTCGGTGCGCTCCTCCCGACTGGGACGAGACGCATCTTGCGTGCTGTGGCTGGACGGCCGCCCTGCCATCCTGCCAGGCGTCCCTTAATCCCTCTTTCCGGGGCCATCCCGGGGCTCGTCCCCTCCAGAAGCGACTCAAAGGGCAGCGAGAGGCTGGGAACGCACATCTGCAAACGTGGGAAGTTTCCCTTTTGCGTTCTCCCCAAACATTTGACAAGAATTAAAGTTGCCTCCGGGGGAACCAATTTCACATATTGAAACCAAACCTTTTCCCTCCTTATAGTCTCTCCCTCTCTCTGCGTCTCCGATTCAAAAGGAATGATTTCCTCTGAAACGAAGCCACTCGGGCTCCCAGCGCCGCGCTAAACGCTGCCTGCCCGCAACGCCCCGGTTTAAATCAGGGCGCTGCGGCCCGGCTGGTGTTTACTGTTCTGAATGCTTTTCAGACTTGTCACAAGTCATATCCTACCGGGGCACCGAGGCCTGGCAAAGGCGAAACCTGTTTTCCCTGGAAAAATAGTAAAGTGGGGAGCCGGGTTCTTCTAAAATGGCTTCTGTTTCACGATTCCAGTTGAGTTTTCTTGCAGAAATGATTCCCCATTAGGGCTTCAAGGTGGAGGAAAGGATGGTGGGGCGGAGGGGGCGGGAAGGGGACGAAGGCCGGATGTAAGCGTGTGCTGCGTCCTCTGCCCGGAGCCAGGCTGGCTTGGGCTGAGCCCCCCACTTGTTCCTCAAAGTCCGACAGCACGGGACAGTCGAGGCAGGGCGGAGTCTGCGCTCACCGCAAAGGAGCAGCCGTTGCCCTTCTGTCTGTCGTAGGGTCACTTGTGCAGCTCTGGGTTCCCTTCCAACAGGGCCGGGAGCCAGCAGAACTAGACATCTGTAAGGAAGCCAGGCAGCCTCTGGATGTCAGCAGCCCGTGTCAGTTCAGAACCACAGGGATGGGCCAGGGAAAAATCACAGGCGTCCTGTCCTCCGTCCCAAGGCAAGTCAGGAAAACACAAATGGAAACGAGGGGCATGGGCTTGGAGCGGAGGGACACGGGTCCCCTGCACAGAGATGCACAGCCGCGGATATGCACATCTGGCGATGCGTATTTCAAATTGGATGCTAATGCATACGCACGCGGTATATTGTAGCATGTTTGTGACTATCCCAGAGAGGGTGGAGAGCTCAAATATGCGTTTGGAATTTTCATTGGAAACAGACGTGCAATTAACAAAAATGAAAGCCTGTCTTAGAAAAATTAAACTTGCACCTAAACAAGGGGCAAGCTGGTTCATTTTGATTTGCTTGGTTGTGCAGCTCCGAAGCACCATCCTGATGTGGTGGGAAAAATCTAACCGTGTTCAGCCACTGGTAGCCCGAGGGCGGCTTTCCAGATCCATGAGAGGGCTGGGGGAAGGATGCAGGGCTGGACTTATTACATTCAACACCCTGTGAGTCCCCGGTTATCCAGTTTGGAAAAGCGATTTAGAGAGAATTTATTCGTTTTATATTTAAAATTTCAATAATGTACATACAGAGATGTGCATCAGTGAACTTTCTCAAACTGAACTGGCACCCCAGGTCACAGAAAAGAATACTAGCAGCACCCCAGAAGTCTCACTCACCCTCCCTTCCAGGCACTACTCTCTCCCCGTTATTCGTTACAATTTTTTCTTGTCAGCCACTAAAGGATGATTTATTTTGTGCCAAAACTTCATGGCAAAGCAAACTCAAGTCCCCAACACCGTGGCGTGCCGGGTGACCGATGTCCTCCTTGGCGGCAGCGCCGGCGTCGCTCTCTGGCTGTGCCTACACCCTGCCAAGGCTGCCTGGTGTCCCCCGGTCTTCAGGGTCCAGCTCACATTCCAGCTCCCTGAAATCTCTCCAGATCGCTCCCTCCTCGATTCCAGTGGCACTTGAACTTCATGAATTCACTCATCTTAGATGTATTGGGAGTCAACCAATTCCAGGATCTCTACGCTCAAAGAATTTAGCGCTGCATGGGGGGCGGGCCGGGGAGAAAGGCAAATGGTGGCAAGTCACTGGAGGAGAAAGACAAGTATAATAATATGATGAGGTCACGGCTGAGGCTGGAGTCCATACGGCACGTGGGAGGGCGCCCAAAGGGGAGCGCTTTGCTTCATCTCAAGAGGTCAGGACAGCTTCCTAACACAAAAGATGCCTAAACAGGGACCTTACAGATGAATTCAGAGCTGTCCAGGGGAAGGGATGGGTGGTAAGGAGAATGGAATTCAAGACAGTGAGAACGCCATGTGCAAAAAGAGGAGAGGGCTGGGAGGTGGGTGGAAGGAGGTGGGTGGGAGAGATTAGCTGGGATCACTCCATGAAGCAGGCGTCCATTCCTGCCCCGGGTGATCATATGTCACTGTTTGCCCAGGGATAGTCTCCTGATTTACACCCATGGTCCTGGAATAACTATCGCCCCCTTCCCTCCTTCACACTCAACAGTGATTGGATTGAATGGCAAATGACATGTTACCCCATTTAATCCGTACCAGGAATTTGAACTTAATCCTGAAGGTCCAAGGAGCCAATGAAGTGCTTTGAGAAAGAAAGACGCGTGATCACATCTACATTTTAGGAAGATGACTTTGGCTGTAGTAGGAGAATGTTTGGAGGAAAATAATACTGGAGGCAAGAGATATTTGAGGAGATAATTGTATTAATCCGGAGTAGAGATAGTGATTGTTAGGGTTAGGATATTGATGGTGGTGACAGATGGAGTCATGATTGATAAGAAGTATTGATAGGGAGAAATCACAAGGACTTGGTGACTTTATTTACTTTATGTTCCTTAGCCATGTGTATAGGTACTGCCTGCTAAGGTTCTGGGAACACAAAATCCTTGCAGGTGCTGGGAGAGAGAATGAGAGTGAGCCCCAGCCTAATGAGTCCCTGTCTGGAAAGCAGAGCTTGCTTGTGCTGACCCAGGTCCCAGCAAATGGCCTGGGGTTGAGGCCAAGGTCAGAGCTCTGGCAGGGCAGTACTGGTTTGGGGTGTTAGAGACAGCTTGACCCCAGTGGGGTTCTCTGCAAAGGTATCTTTGACTAGGAGGTAGGTTTCCAGCCTTTAGGGTTGAGGCATGTTACAGGCTTGTGAATTACATTTAAAAAAATATTTTATCAACACCTCTAGAGTAGAACAAACTCCAGTCAATGCCACATGTGTTGTCCATGTGTGTTGCGACTGTAGAAAGTAACCGAACAGCTCGGTATTGAACTTGTCAGAATATAATCAAAAAGTCTGCTAACTACTCCAGCATGAAGCCTACTGCGCGCTCTCCCTTCGTCATCAGAAGCAGGTTGGGTGAGTGAGCACCGCTTTATTGTGTTTCTTGGACAAGTGCAAAAGCTTATCTTCCATGGCAAGGTTTTCTCATTTCTGGAACCCTTTGGTCCTTGTAACCGTCGTCATTACCGACTACATCAATGGCTCAGTGCCGGGACAAGCACCATTCAGAGAAATGCTCGAACTGGGAATGGACGTTCATGTCGGACTCGTGGCTTTTGCCAGAAAGTTAAAACTCTAGCAATGAGCCGATTTTCCTAGGCTGCTGGCTTCGTGGCCTGGAAGCGCAGCAAGCATGAAAATCTGCCAGTGTGTACCTGCTACTTAGCACGTTTGCTTTCTCTCTGAGGCCAACGATAATGACAAACACAGTTTAAAGGAGCTTTAAGCCTAGGAGGAAAAATTAAGAAGTTTGTAACATTCACAAAGAAAAACCTTATTCCTCTTGATCCTTCTTGTCTCTCATTTAGTCCCTTTAAGCATCTGCACAGCCTGGAAGAAAAAGAGAAAGAAAAAAAGTGAACGCAGTAAGAAGAAATAGTAAGTTCTGGAATAGAGAGAATGCGTAATTATTTATATGGATACGAGAGGACCATGGTACAGAGTCTGTAAATGTTTACATTTGGGTTTTAAATGAATATGGTAAGTTCCATTTACTATTCAGAAATTCAAATTTATTAAACAAATTTTTTTTTGTTGTTAGTGGGAAGAGGAGATGGAAATGGTTGGGATAGCAGTTTATACATATTGCAAAGAAAAAAATGTTTTACTTTGCAAAACAAGTCACTGAAAGCTTCCTTTAAATAACAGCTCCGCTGGTGCGTTTAATTTACCAAAAAAAAAAAAAATCAATTTTAAACAGAGTTTCAGGAATAAAGTCTGTGTTATGCAGTGGAAACCTTGCAGGCATCTTAAAATAAAAACAGACTAGGGCGAATATTCAAGTACATTTGCATTCCCTGAATAAACTTTTACTAAATAAGCAAGTACAAGGATGGTTGCTTAAAACTGTGACGGGAGCTTTGGTGTGAGGGGAGAAACTGGAAGGGGTGAATTAGGGTTGGGGTGGGGGCATGGACTTTTCCTTAAAAATTGGACATAAAATAATCTAAGCAATGGATTTTAATGGGAAACTTGGCTTCAGTAAAAGTAAATGAAAAGATTTCTAGTTCAAGATGCAGGTAACTTCCCCTGCATTTAAGCACACGGGAACTTCCTCTCTCTTTCCCAATTCCCGTTGAAATAACCAAATAAATATGCAACAGAGAAGTCTGCGTCAGTGTTCGCCTGGTTTCCACAAAAGCAAGCATGCCAATCAGAGAAGAACAGAGAGCAGAGAAAGGGTTGAACCTGATAATTTTAGGCTGTTACTCCTGGGAATATTGACAAGTGTTACTTGAAAGGTAATATCCATAGAGTAAAAAAAAAAATTAATATTAGTAATTTGGATCTAAAAGCTTAGATTATGTCAACAATAATTGGGAGTTGGAAGATAGGACGAAAAAGACTGTCAAATGTCTTGTTTTACATAATGGGAGGGAGGGCCAGTGAACAGATACGATTTCTTGCTTGAGTAGGATCAAGAACTTAGGATCGACTTTTATTGAAAGGCAACCTCCTGTAGAACAAACATGGGAATAGAGAGAGAGAAAAAATCACAGCGTAAATCAAGCTAGTAGAAAAAAACACAGTTTTTCTATTGGTTCTTTTCAACATGACTGTAAAAAAATATTCAATAGGTCTAAATCCATAAGACAAAAAGTAAAGGATATAAAATGATAGCAAACAAGATATATATCACCAGCATTTTGGAGTCAGGAAAATGGTGACTGACGTAAGGTAGAGAGGAAGCTGAAATCTGAGCCTATGAACACAGAAAGCAATAGGAAGTGAGCAGTAGTGCCCGTCTCATGAAAATACGCACCAGAACAGCTCAAGGATGCTCAGTGCCAGTTTACGAAGACAAGAACATAAGGTGTGGCTGAAGTCAGAAAGGTCGGGTAAACGTACTTGTACTGAGCAGTCAGACTCCCGCATGTCTTCCCCAACCCCACACTGTCGTACCATTGTGTCTCCCGCTGTCAGTAGTCTGAGCGTGGGCACGCCAGACACAGTGGAGAAGTGAGCCTGAGGGGCCATATTGAAACCATGGGGGTGAAGCGAAAGTTGACATCCTCAGTGGTAAGACCCCGGCCCTCTCCCTTCACGTGGGTCTCAGAATGCTAACAGCCGGCATTACTCTCCAGTGGAAGATTCGTTGATTCCTTTTTGAGGGAAGTGACCAACGCAAATGAAAAGATTGTTTTCATTCTTTCTTGCAAGAGCCTCGTGTTCTTGGAGCCCAAGCAACTGGCTTTCAGCGGGATTCCAGTAAGCCGAGTCAGCTGTTGGTTCTAGACATTCCGCACATCAGCTGGGAGCTTATGAACGATACCCCAACCCCTCTTCTGGGTTCCCCTACTCTGGGTTTCTCGCTGCCTTTGGAAGAAGGTTCAATTTAATTTGAATGTCAAAAAGTTTGCTGAGTGCATCTGGGTTATACCTACATGAAGAAAACAACATAACTTTAAAAGAGGAATATTTTAAAAATGAATAAAATTGATGTTCAGTGCACCCCAATTTTATATATAAATCCTAATAGAGGTTTTTATCAACATCAAATAATCCTAAATTTCACCCAAAATAATAAATATAAAAGACAATGATTTAATAAAAACATTTTTATTCAGGGTTTCAATACATTTCACTTACATGCAATGAAATGTATAAATCTTGGGTGTACAGCTCAATAAATATTTTTTATAAGTATACACTCATATAACCACGATCTGGATCAAGTTATAGAACATCTTCAATATTCCAGAAGGCTCCTTTGCACACCCTTAAGTGAATAGATCCACCAAAAGATAGTCCTTACTCTGACCTTTATCACCAGGGATTAGCTTTGTCTGTTTTGAATTTCTTATACATGTAGTCAAATAACATTAACTCTTTTGTGTGTGGCTTTAACTCAACACTATGCCTGTAAGAGTCACTTATATTGCTGCATATAGCAGTAGCTTATTCTTTTTCATTGCCTAGTATTATAGTACTCCATTTCATGAATATTACAAAAATTTGAAAGTAAATTTTATTATTGATAAACATTTTGGTTGTTTCCTGTTTTTAGCTATCCTATTCTTGTCTTGTACATTTCTTTTGGTGTAAACACTCATTGCTATCAGGGGTAAAGCTAGGCATGCTTAGGCTGGGTTGCAGAGTATACATTGTATATGTTCAGCTTAAATAGATAACTGCAAGCAGTTTCGAAGTATCTGTACCAACTTATACTCCCACCAGCAGTGTTTGAGGGCTCCAGTTGCTTAAATCTATACCACCACTTGGTAACACTCATTCTTTAATCTTAGCCATTCTGGTAGAGATGTGGTAGGATCTTATTTAATCTACCTTAGTCCCCGACGATTGCATTTCCCCCATTAACACCTTTTTGTATGCTTATTAGCTACTAAGGCAATAATTTTTAAAGGGTAATGAAAGTGGACGTATCATATAAGATACTAAAGTTAATCATAAATTTACAGAAATGGAAAGTCTGGGGCTTCCCTGCCAGAGCATATAGGTCAGTATGATAGAGTAGCTTTAAATATGAAACCTCAGGATATGAGAATAGTGACATTTCACATTGATAGGGAAAGAGTAGATTATCCAACGAGCTGTGTTGATCATCAGTAGAAAAAGGAAAGCAAAAATGATTTTATTTCTTTTTCAATGGTTAATTGATGGGAGTTAATTGATGGGCGTCTCATGTCCAGGTTGATATCCTGGGCTACTCTCAGTTTCCCCATTGGTAAATAAAATATGGTTGAATTAGTTGCCCGCTAAGATTGTTCTCAGCCCAAATGTTCTGTAGTCAATCTAAACACAGACGGTTGTTGCTTTTGTTTGTCTTTTTCAAAACTCAATTGAGCGGTGACATTTGGTAAATCAAAATAGCAAGACAACAGTAAAAATAAACTCGTCCGGCTTCCTCTCTTGAAAGCAAAGCAAAGATGACTGAGATGGGCCCATTCTCAGCCCTGAGGGCCTGAGGGACTCGTGGAGCTTCTTGACATGCACTGTTTGTTTTCAATGGGAAATTACTCAAAATGTAATAAGGAAATATTTTGCTGAGTAAATAGATTCGTTTACATCTTGCGGCATGGACGGTTAAAAAGAATCCTGGCCTTTTAGCTCACTTGGCTGGAATCCCTAGTCAAAAAGAGGGATTTCTCTTTTCACCAGGATTTCTGTCTTTCCAAGGGGTTCTTCCTCCTCCTTCTTTTGAAATTAGATATTTTAAGACACTCGAAATCCAGGGAGGGAAAAGAGACTTTATTCTACTGTGATGGGGAAGAAAGTTATTAATGTTTTGTGGTTGCAACCTTTCCTGTACCCTCTTCTGGCCTCCCTGCGGAGAATTCTAGCTGTGTCGGCTCAGAGCTCGGGGTGTGACGAGGCAGAATTGAGGCACTGGTGAGACAGACATGACGGGACAAAGGGACCATGGCGTTTACATTGGAAAGGACGAGATTGTTCATGAGAAAGAAAACTGGAGAGGAAGAGGGGGGGTGGGCAAGTGAGAACGGGCAGTGGCAGGGCCTGGCCATGGAGAGGATTTGGAGGGGACGTTGAGAAGAGGGAGACAGAGGTTGTGGGGTCAGCGGGGAATCTGCAGGGAGCACTAGGGGTGGCGGAGACCCAAAGAGCAGGTCTGGCACGCTTGGCTCTGCACTGGCAGTGTGGTTCCCTCCATGCTTCTTGGCGATGTTCTCCTGTCTAAGTAAAAGTTGGAAGTGATTTCATTTATATTTTTCAACAGAATGTGGTTCTTTGAATCAAAATGTATGTGCCGAAGCCAGGCGTGAAGTAGGGGTCCCATTATGTCCGGGTTATACCCCAACAACCAAAGCTTGTACACTCCTGGGCCTCTCTTTCTCTCACTTTCCTCTTGGCTTTGCCCCATGTTTTTGGCTCACAGCAGGGATCTCCCATTCCTGGCCCACTGCCCTTCACTGATCCCTCCAATCCCAACACGGATAAAGATGCATTTTAAAAAATATCAATTGAAAATACCGCCAATACCGCCTCATCTTTGTCCTTATTTGTAGGGTCTCTGGACAAAATATGAGTTTAGAAATGATTATTCCTTTCAAAATAGTCAATACTGGGCCCCTGTTCCCTCATGCATCCTTCCCCTGCTTCCAAACGCTACCCTAGTGCTGCAGATAGAACAAAACAGACAAAAACAAACATCCTGCCGCCATAGTGCTTGCAATCTAGTGGCGAGATATATAGGATAGTGAGATAGTGATGATGCTAAGAATTAAAAATGAAACAGGGTAAGCATAGGCAGTATCGGTGTAGATAAAGATGGTTGAAATTTTAGATAGGGTGGCCAGGGGAGGGAGGACTCACTGAGAAGGTGATATTTGAGTGGAGATCTGAAGGAAGTAAGATGCGAGTTTTTCAGCAGAGGGAAGAACTAAGGCAGACTGTGAGCAGGAAGGTGACTGTCAGGGTGGCTGGACAAGACAGAGCGAGGAGGAGGACTTCAGAGGGGTTATGGGGGGAGAGGATAGATCACGTAGGGCTTTGTAGGGCAGGGTGAGGACTTGGGCTTTACTTGCTGTGAAATGGGAAGTCATTGGAGGGATTTGAGTAGAGAAGGGACATGATGTGACTTAAATTTCAGCAGGATCACTTTGGCTTCTGTTTTGAAGACCAGGGAAGATGCAGGGAGACCAGCTATGAAGCCTTGTCGTTATCCAGGAGAGAGAGAATGGAGGCTTGAACCAGGATAGTAGCAGTGGTTGTGGTGAGAAACCAGATTCTAGCTTATTTTTAAGGAATGGCTAATGTGATTTGCTGACCATTTGGATATGGGATGTGAAAGAAATAGAAGAGTCACGGATGATTCTAGGTTTTTGGTAGGATAGAGTTGCTATTGACTGAGAAAGGGAATACTGTGAATGGAGCAGGCTTGGATGGAAATGTCAAGAAATCAGTTTTGGACACACTAAGTTTAACAAGTCCAAATGGAGATACTGGGTAGGCACTTGCATAGATGAGTTCGGGACAGTGGTTTGGACTGTAGAAATAGATCAGGGAGTTACCATTATGTGGGTGGTATTTAAAGCCATGAGACAGTTTATGGTCACCAAAGCAGTGTTTATAGATAGGCAAAAAGAAGGAGGACAGGAAACTGGGGTACAGAAACATTTAGAAGTCAGGAGATGTGGAAGAACCAGAAAAGGAGACTAACAGGTGTGGCCAGAAAGAGCTTGTCCTGGAAGCACAGTGAAGAAAGTGCTTCAGAAAGGATGGCATGCTTAGATGTAAATGTTGTCGATAGGTCAAGTAAAATGAGGACTAAGATTTGACAACTGGATTTCGCAATGTGGGGTTCATCAGTGGTGTGGAGAAAAGCAGTTTCAATGGAGCGGTATGGGTGAAAACCTTATTATTAAAGTGCTACATGGAAATGATCCAAAAGAGTGTGCTTAAATTAGTTTAAAGGGGGAAGAATTGCTAGAGCAATGTCTTTTAATAGGCAAGAGAAGGTGGGTATACTACCATAATAGGAAAGAAAAGAGAAAATGTAGGAACAAAATATGGAAGATCCTTCTGGTTGGTTCCATTTTCTTGGTGAAATGAAAAACAAGGTCATAAGCTGAGAAGGAGATTGGAGAAGGAAGCATGAAGTGGTTTTCTAGAATAGTAGAAGAGCGAACAGACTGAAAAAATGTATAGTATAACCAACAGATAGAATTAAGTGCCCACTGGAAGTTAGTGATCATAAATTAAAACTAGATCAGTGAACATAGTTGTGCTTTTTTAAATCCACCCTCAGACGGCTGCATCAGTGAAGGTGCCAAATAGATAGAGATGGATTTAACTAGGGTTGAGATTTTGCTATGGGAATATTCTGAAGCAAGAGAAGAGAAATTTTGTTAATTCTTGCTTTGTATATTTTGAGGGTCTGTTATTAGGTATATATATGCTCATGATTGTTATATCTTTATACTTTTCTGAAACTTTTATTGATATATATTGTCATCTGTGTGTCTTGTAACCTTTTTGATTTAAAGTATATTTTGTCTGATATTGCTATAGCCACCTCAGCTCTGTTTTGGTTACTATTTGCATGGAATATCTTTTCTTATCCTTTCACTTTCTATCCATTTGTGTTTTTGTATATAAAGTATTTTGTAGACAGCATATGGTTAATCTTTTGTGTCAATCTCTGCCTTTTGATTAGGGACTTTAATTCATTTATATTTAAAGTAATTATTGATAAAGGGAACTTATTTCTTCATTTTGTTATTTGTTTTCTATATCCCTTGTAGCTTTTTTGTTCTTCATTTCCTGCATTGATGTCTTCTTTTGTGTTTAGTTGAATTTTCATAGGAAAATGTTCTAATTCCTTTCTCATTTTCTTTAGTGCATATGCTATAACTATTTTCTTTGTGGCTACCATGGGGATTACATTTAATATTCTAAAGTTATAGCACTCTAATTTGAATTTATAACAGCTTAACTTCAATAGCATTCAAAAATTCTGCTCCAATACAGTTCTTTTCCCACCTCTTTTCAGTTATTGATGTCACAAATTACATCTTTATACACTGTGAGAACAAAAACATAGACAAATAATTGTTTCTTTCTCTTTCTTATGATCAAGACTTCAATTTTCT
>CAUYSK010069612.1:0-22523 GCA_963575035.1 Avahi laniger
TGCCTGTAGTCCCAGCTACTTGGGAGGCTGAGACAGTAGGATTGCCTGAGCCCAGGAGTTTGAGGTTGCTGTGAGCTAGGCTGACGCCATGGCACTCGCCCCAGGCAAGAGAGTGAGACTCTGTCTCAAAAAAAAAAAAAAGAAGATGTGCTTTGTAGCTACTTCCAATCACACTGCCCAACACCGCGGTGACCTCCTGTTTCTCTACCCTCAGGTTCCTATAGGAGGCCCCAGGTTTGGGGTATGCTAAGGGACAAGGAATGAGGACACTGGCTTCTGACTGGGTTCTGTAGGTGTTCTAAGCAGGTAGGGAGGGAAGACAGGCCACCTTTGCGACCTGTGCTGCATGACAATTTCTCAGCTTCAGTCAGTCATTAGAACAAATTGCCGAAGAAAATAAATAATAGATTTTTTAAAAGAGAGAATGAGCTTCATAGGAGAAACTCTTCAAAAATAGATGAAAAACAGGACTCGGATCTTTGAAAGAACTTTTGATTTAAAGGAAGAGATTAAGTCCCTGTGTCCTGGGAGTAGGTGTGTCTCTCCACCCACTCAGGTTTATCGAAAGGCTCCCGTGTTACGGCAGGCGTGCTGTGGTTAGGGTTAGGAGTGGACAGTTCCCAGCACAGAGACTGGCAGGTGGACAGCTAACGTCTAGTCAGTGCCCACTACGTGCAGGCACATCCATATGCCTCTGTGGACCCAAGGTATGCTGGCAGTTGGGACAGTCTGGGAGGGGCAGGTCTGGCTGCAAGAGGGTCCACCTGGCAGGAGCTGCTTAGAGGGCGGTGACTTAGGTGGAGCTGGGAAAGCAGGGTCGTGTGTGCATCTGCTAGAGCACTTGCTGTGTGATGCAGGAGAGGTGCACGTTCACCCTCTGCGTCTTTAAGCTGCCATCCTGCTTCCTTGAGAAACCCCACAGGCACGGGCCAGGGAGCTAGCATTTTTAAAAATGTTAAAAAAGTAAAGAGAAGCAAGTGAAATTAGTTTCGATAATATTCTATTTAGCGTTCTATATCCAAAATACTATCATGTTAGCATATAATCAGTAGAAAATCATGGAGCTATTTAGCTTGCTTTCTTTGTGCCAGCTCTGAAGCCCTGTGTGTAGTTTACACTCACAGTTCAGCGCGGACTTGTCAAATTCCGTGTGCTCAGTAGCCCTGTGGCCAGTGGCTGCCTTAGGGACAGAGTAGTGCCCGGGATCTCACCGTGGGGCTTGTGGAGCTGTCCCTTACCGAGCCCTTGTCTGCCTGTGTACCTGCCTGCATCTGGCCTGCAACTGGCCCGGTTCTCATCTCCCCAGCAGCTTCCCAGTTCTGCCTTTCTGTCCCCGCTGAGTTGGGCCTGGCACTAGGGGCACTTCCAGGCTTTGCTTCTAGCCCTGAAGTCCTCCCGGGTTGTGCTAGCTCTTGGAGCCCTGCTTTCTGGACAGGGGCCTCCCTCCTGCCATTGGGCAAGCCTGGAGTCACCCCATGTGTCACATGAGAACCTTGTTTGTCTGGGGAGGCCCTGAGTAGGACATTAGGAACAGGGGCACCTGGGTCTGACCATCTAGATTGGCACGGGGACTTTGCCACTCACTCACACTCAGGCCCAGCCTTTCACTCCCCCCCACCATGCCTCAGTTTACCCATTTGTAAGAAAGGAGTGCCTTGGGCCAGAGCACATGGAAACCTCCTGGCGGTGGACTATTCTTAGGATTATTTATGATCTATTGTATATAAACTTGAACCATGTGAAATTGCAGGATGACACAAGCCCTGGAGCCCTAGAGCTCAGGGCTTACCTCTGTTCCCACCCTTGTTTATTGAGGCAGAGGAGGGGAGGGGACCTGCTCGGAGGGCATGCCTGGTGCAGGCCTGCCAACCAGGTCTTTTGGCAGACACCTGAGCCAGGTAAAGGTCCTCTGAGCAGCACTGTAGAAGTAGCCCCAGCTGGTGCCTCAGGTGTCCTCACACTTGTCCTTCTGCACTAACCTGAGATGGTGTTGACTTCTTAGCCCAGGACCCAGGCATCTCCCCCAGCCAGAGTCTGTGTGCGGAAAGTTCCAGAGGCCTCAGTGCAGGCTCCCTGTCAGAGAGCGCAGTGGGGCCGGTGGAGGCATGCTGCCTCGTCATCCTGGCTGCAGAGAGCAAGGTGAGCCTTCCCAGGCCCCGCCCACCCCTGGCCAGGCCCTGCCCACATCCCCGCCCCTGGCTCCGCCCAGACCCTGCTCAGGACGGGGCCAGGCCCGTGTGTCCTACCTAGCCATGCCCAGCACTGCCTCGGGGCCCTGGCCCTAGCCAGTCCCTCCCCTCTGCCCAGCTCTTTCCCAGGCCCTGCCCCTACCCTGGCCCTGCCCACAGCTCTGCTCCACCTAGGGCCACATTCCAGGTCCCGCCCAGGCCCCTGCCCCCAGCCCCTCCCACCCTCAGCCACATCCCTGAGACTGTCACCGTCCCTGAAACTGGCACCACTGGCACCGGCGGACGTTTTGCTCATCATTCTTCTCTCCAAGGTGCCTCCCCCTCCTCTCATGCTGACGGGAGCGGGTGGTCGTGGCCACCTGCGTGGTGACCGCATCCCAGACCTGCCTGGTGTTGACTGTGCTTGCAGATTCCTCGCAGCCTGGAAGAGCCGAGGGCTGGGCATTTGTGGGTTTGGGGCTCCCCTCAGCCACCCAGAGGGTCACTTAACACCTTTCTGTTTAATTTCTACACCTGTAAAATAGATAATAGTGACCTTGCACCTTAAATATCCTCTAGTCAAAGTTCCCCAGCATTGGGACTGTGCCCATCTCAAAGGTCTTCGTTTGGAGGGCTGCCCTGTGCATTGCATGTATGGAGAGGCATCCCTGGCCTCTCCCCTTGTGACAACCAAAAAATGTCTGTAGGCATTGCCACACCCCCCTGGGGGGGTGCAGAATCACCCCAGACGAGACCCTTGCTGTAGACAGCACACTGTTATGAAAGCATTTACAGTTGTTAGGAGCGCCTCTGGGTGGGCTGTGATCCTCGTGGTTCTTCTCTCCCCTTTCCCAGGCTGGGGAGGAGTTGTGAGGGTGCTGACAGGGTCAGGTTAACGGGAAGAAGAGGTGGGGCAGGCAGCTGACACCTGTGCCTGCACAGTCCCCTCATACCTGCAAGGCCACACCTGGGCCACCATCCTAGATCAATCCTAATTGGCTGGGTCTCCTTTTCGACACCCTTTGGGGCAGTGAAAGGCAGAGGGACACTTGGTTCTGGTGTCATTCATATTTATTGAGCACCTGAGACATCCCATGTGCCCTGGAAGTGGCCCAGGAAGGTGCGGTCCCCAGCCCTGGCCAGACTGATGGAGCAGCTGCTGTCCCCCCACTGCAGGTCGCTGCGGAGGAGCTTTGCTGCCTGCTGGGCCAGGTCTTCCAGGTTGTTTACACGGAGTCCACCATCGACTTTCTGGACAGAGCGATATTTGACGGGGCCTCCACCCCGACCCACCACCTGTCCCTGCACAGTGGTACGTTGGTGAGCACGGGCAGGGGCAGGGGCAGGAGGGACTGCTGCAGTGGCCCTCACTGCCCTGTGAATGACACTGGGAACAGTTAGCAGTTACTGTGGTGATGTGGTGGCCCTTTGTTTCCAGACTTCACTGTTCATACAGGTCCGTAGGGTTTAATCAAGGCAAAAACATCACCCCTCCTTCAGTGAGTTGTTTTGAGCATAAATGCCGGGCCAAGATATGGTAACTTCCTGGCGTAAGTTTGGGGGCCATGAACGCTTTCTCTGGAACCACACGTGGTTAACGTCGCTTCACCTAACTCAGAACAAAGACAGGGCCAGGAGAAGGCCCCTAGCAGTGGGGCATGTTAGAGAATCGAGGAGGCTAAGAGGGGGTCTGGGGAACCTCCCTGTCAGTTCGCCCAGACCACGGCTGTCTGCAGCGTGAGGGCTCCTGCGGCTGTGACCAGACGCACGGGGGCTGCTCAGGCTGCCCTGGGAGGCCAGCCGGAGGCGGAGAGTGGGGAAGAAGTGAAGGAACATCGACGGCTACACAGCCAGACCAGCGCCCAGAGCTACCACCTCCCGCACGCTGCACATAGGCTGGTTATGAAGCGGTTTCAGGAACCTGTTAGTCCGTACAGAATCACTTCGTTATAGACAAGCTCACTTGGGCTAAATCTTCTGAACACCAAGATCGTCTATTTTTCAAATATATTGAATATTGAAGATTAATGGTTTGCATAAAAGGAAAGATACTGGAAATAGTGCAGCTTGTTGCCTTCAGTTTCTTCTTTCTATGAAAATAAGTCCCAGCCCTCTAGCCCTTCCCACTAATTCTCACAGCTCAGCCAAGGGGGTGAACGGTGGAGAGGCTTGGAGAAGCCTGTGCTTTGTGCGAGGGCAGCAGTCAGAGCCTCCTCCCTTTCTCTGGGCCAGACCCCGTGTGGGCACCTCACGCCCTGCAGAGTCGCTGAGCACTCAGGCATGCTCTTTTTTTTTTTTTTTTGAGACACGGTCTTGCTTTGTCACCCAGGCCCAGGCGATCATAGCTCATTGCATTCTCCAACTCCCAGGCTCAGGCAATCCTCCTGCCTCAGCCTTCTGAGTAGCTGGGACTACAGGTGCGTACCACCATGCCTGGCTAATTTTTGTAGAGACAGAGTCTCACTGTTGCTCAGGGTGGTCTTAAACTCCTGGCCTCAAGTGATCCTTTCTCATCCATGTCCCAAAGTACTGGGATTACAGGTGTGAGCCACTGCACCCAGCCTAGGTATGCTCTCTGTCTCATTTAGTCCTTGAGAACCCAATGAGATAGGTACAATCCTTATCCCCATTGTAGAGATGGGGAAGTTGAGGCTTGGAGGGTCTAACTTGTCCAGGGTCACATGAATAGCAGAAGGTTTATCGAGCTGTAGTTAAACATTGAATTTTAATGTGATTGGTTTGGCCCTTGTGCATTAGAATTCCCAAAAGGGTCTTTTTATTCTTTATGTAATAAATGTTTTTACTGAGTACACAGATGATAAGTATGCAGGTGAGCGAGTTTTCGCAAAGGAAGCCTGTGATGTAACCCTGCTCCTCGGGCTCCTTAAGTGGGCTTCCTGCCCCACCAGCCTTATCCCAGACCTCTCCGTGGGGTTCACACATGCCTGTGCACACGGACATCACACATAACACGGATGTACACATCCTCTGCTTATTTCTGCCTCAGGGCTTTGCCTGCTGTATTAGTTCTCCGCTGCTGCTGTAACAGATCACCAAAACTTAGCAGCTTAAACAGCACAAGTCTTTCTCCTACAGTTCTGTAGGTTAGAGTCCAGTATGGTCTCAGTGGGCTAAAATCGAGGTGTCCACAGGGCTGGTTCCTTCTGGAGGCTCCAGGGGAGAAGCTGATTCCTCGCTTTCGGCTCCCGGAGGCGGCCGCGTGCCTGGGCCCTCCGCCCTTCCTCCGCATGCACAGCCAGCCTTGTGGCATCGCCCACGTCATCTTCCTCTGATGCTCAGCCTTCCTGTCCCATGTTTCAGGCCCCTTGTCACCACGCTGGGCCTGCCCACGTAACCCAGGGTCATCTCCCTAGTTCAGGGTCAGCTGGTTAGCACTCTTTGCTCCGTACGCAACATGTTCACAAGTTTTGGAGATTAGGGGTGATAGCCTTGGGGCCGTGATCCTGCCTGCCACGCTGGCCTCGTGTCCACTGCCGGAAACGTCTCTCTTCTCTCCCGTCCTCTCCCTCCGCTCCCAGTTAGTCGGACACCCTCCCCAAGACTCAGCTGCCTCTCTTAACGCTTTTGCTCGCTGCCATACTAGTGTTGGAATGTCCCTTTGCGCAGGTTTGGAATAGCGAACTACAGTCTGTCATAGACATAGTCATAGACCCAGTGTCACTTTTTGAGTGTTACCCAGGTAGCTGCTCTGTGTAGACCCTTCACTGATCTGAAGGTCTTGGGAGTCCTGAAGCCTCGGCTGTGTCCAGGCTGGGGGTCAGACTGCTTGGTTCTGACTGACTTCTGCTGTGTGAGCTGGGTCAAGTTGCATAACCTCTCTGACTCAGTTCCTCATCCTCAAGTGAGGATGGGCGACAGGTGCGTGGGTTAAAGAAGACAAAGCCCACTGGTCCCAGTGCAGTGGTGTTTGCAACTAATTGAGCACAACCAGTTGCAGATTCCTTTGTTCCTTTTCCACTCCCACTACGTCACCTGACTAGCCTTAAAAAAAAATCATTAACAAAAAAAAAAGACAAAGCCCTGCCTGGCACATAGCCCCAAAGGCAGCTTTCCCTGGCTTTGGCCACAGGCGAGTCCTCCGTGGACTCCAGCCGCAGCAGGACGTGCATCAGCAGGATCCCGGGGAGGGGCCTTTCCCTGGGGCACACAGCACTTTCCAGGGCACGGTGGCTCAGTGACGAAGGACTGCAGGGTCCCTGCTGGACTTGAAGTGCTTCCCCCTCATGTACCTGAAGTTGTCTTGGGTTTCTACACCTTGTTACAGACGACTCTTCTACGAAAGTGGACATTAAGGAGACGTACGAGGCAGAAGCCAGCACTTTGTGAGTACTCGTGCCCTGAGCCCCAGGGTTCAGCAAGCGTCAAACACGCTGCCTGAGTTGTCTGGGCTCCGGCCAGTCGGCCCCCAAGCTTACCTGGGCCCCGAGCTCACCCCATCTTTGCTGAACCCAGCACCCCAAACTCACCACTCCCTCCTGGTAGGCTTCTAGAGCCCTTGCCCTCCCTCTGGTCTCTCCCTGCCCTGCCCGCCTTCCTGTGTCCTCTGGAGTGACCTTATACGGGTCACAGTGGATGGTGTCTTTCCTCTGACCAAACCTGCTGAGGCTCTGGCCTGCCAGCCCCATGCCTGCCACCTGTCCCCTCTGTAGCAGCTGAGACCACGCTTTCCTTTCCTGCCACCCCTCCCTGCCCGCCCGGCTCCCGGCACTTCCCTGACCAGTCTGTCCCCTGGGCCTCCCTCCCAGCCCGTGGCCCCCAGCAACACTGCCCACCCCCTGGCCCACGCGTTCCCTCCCTCCCTCAATGCCTGTCTGAAAGCCACACCTTTGGGGAGCCCGGGAACAGGCCAAGCTGACCACCCTCCACACCTGGCCAGCTCCCCTTTTGTCATTTTTGTCATCCTTGTCATTGTCATCATTGGCCACTTACATTTCTCTGCTTAAGAGCAGGGATCTGCGCACACCTGGCACTGGTTGGGCTCCCCGAAACCCGTGTGGGATGGAGGGGTCGGACGCCGCCTGCCCACACTCTGCGTTCCCTTGCAGCGCCTTCCCGGACTCCGCGGATGCAGGCGGAGTGTCGCCCTTGTCCTTCTACATTCAGCCGTTATCCCACGGCAAGACGGTCAGTGAGAGTGAGCTGAGCGCCAGCGCCACGGAGCTGCTGCAGGACTACATGCTGACGGTAGGCCCGGGGGAGGGAGGGGGGCAGGCGGTGCTGGGACAGGCTTCTTCCCCCTTCAGAGCGGACGCCTTGGGCACTCCAGTCGATCTTGCCTGGGTCGCCGCTTTTTCCCCGGGGCGGTCTGGGGGAGCACGAGTTGGTGGGGCTGGGGTGGAGGTGCTGCGGCCGTTGCAGCTTGGACCACGGTCCATGCCTGAGTCCCAGGAGGTAGGGGACGGTGGGCCCCGAAAGGCCACCAGGCAGACGCTTTCTACCCCGCATATGAAATTTTGTCATTGAAAGCTTTGTCTTCCTGATCTGCATGTATTTGTGCCCTGAAGGCATCAGTGTTGGCCCTGGGCCCCAGGTCACCAACTTCCCACCCCCACCCTGCTGACTCCTGTCCGGGCCCTGCCTCCGGCACACTCCGGAGAGGTGCTGGCGTTCCAGCTCAGGAGCGTGGAGCTGCCGGGTGCCTCCGTCTCCTCGGGGTAGCTCCCACAGCAGGCCTGACAGGACGAGGACGCGTCGTGGGCATTCTGACCCCCACCTGTGCAGATGTGGAGCCAGAGGCAGCCAGCGTGCGCTTGGCGGGGGCTCGGCACACGGGTGTGCGGCCGTGCCCATCGTGCCTGCTGGGGGAGCTCCGCCTGGGATTGGCAGCCATGGCAGGGTGGGGCAGGGCTGCCAGGTCTCACTGCTATGCCCAGCCCCTCACCTGGCTCTGCTCTCTTGCAGCTGCGCACCAAGCTGTCGTCGCAGGAGATCCAGCAGTTTGCGATGCGGCTGCACGAGTACCGCAACGGGGCCTCCATCCATGAGTTCTGCATCAACTTGCGGCAGCTCTACGGGGACAGCCGCAAGTTCCTGCTGCTCGGTGAGCTGGAGCCTGACAGGGTGACCGGCCCCAAAGCTTGCTTGCGGAGGCTGCCCCCTCCTGGGAATGTGACCCTGGGTGGGTGGGGTAGGGGCTCCATCAGGGATGGGAGGTTTGAACCAGAGATGGTCGTCAGAGTGCAGGCCCGAGGCCAGGGGACCTGCCGTGACAACTCGGTGCTCTTCCCAGGGACTGCCGGGGACCATCAACAGTCCTTCACTCTCTTGGGAGCCCTTGAGCTGAGCTGGGTGGGTGGGCCCTGCCAGGAAGCAGCAGAGCGTTCCGGGAGCAGGGCCGGGAGAATGAAACCCTGGGATTTGGAAGGCGTGCTGGAGTGCAGTCAGGGAGGCGTGGTTTTGGGGACTGTGTAGGAGTTTGATGGGCGGAGGCAAAGATGCCTGTTTACCCAGCACGTGGAAGGACTAACCTTTGCCAAGACCCTCAAAGAGTTCACTGCATTAGATCAGAGCCGCTAGTAGGCTGGGTGGTCTGGGCTGCCTCAGACAGCCGGGACTCGGCCTCGCGACATCTGCCTGGCAGAGTCCCTGTCAGCCCCACACCTTGAGGGGGTGGTGACTCAGCTGTGGTTTCCCCTTCTGCTGACACTCAGAACACGGCGAGTTGGTGGTAGCTAGCTGAGGGCTCCTGAGTCCTGAGCCTGTGCCGTTACCAAACCAAGGAAGGTGGGTGTGTTACCCTCATCCCGGCCGGTGAGCTCACGGGAGGATGGAGGGCGGCAGGCTGGGGCAGGCTGGCTGTACGGCGGGCCCTGTCTAACTGGCACCCCACCCCTTCCATGCTAGCACCTGTGTCTCCTCCGGGCATAGGGCTCTGCGTGCCACCTGCAGGAGGGGGTAGAGGTTCTGAGAGACACCCACATGGGAAGGCGACCTTCTAAGTAAGGGTGGTCACCCTGTGCTGGGCTGTGGCAGGGAAACGGCGAGTTTGGTAGGAGGCCTTCCTCTGAGAGACTGCACCCTCATTGCTGGGTGCCAGAAGGCAGCTTCAAGGACTGCTGCGGGCCTCAGCTTTCTTACCTGTAAAATGGGAGCTTTGTGAGGACTGACAGAGAATGACAGGAGGTCATGGATGCCTGTGCTGGTGCCCCAAGGCCAGGAAGGGCGGGTGTGCCGGAAACAGCTGCTCAGGGCCTGCAGTGCCTGTGGGAGTTGGGGACTTAGCCTGACCACCTGGCCGGGGCACATGCCTTCAACCTCAGTAGACAGATGTGGTAAGCATGGTGTCGGGTCTCCCAGGCTGTGCACCGAGGGGCAACTGTGGCCCTGTCCAGGGCTCTGAGCCCTGGGAGCAGAGCCGATCAGGCCGAGCCCACCTGGAGGCGCCATGCGGCATGTCTCGTGTCTGCAGGTCTGCGGCCCTTCATCCCTGAGAAGGACAGCCAGCACTTCGAGAATTTCCTGGAGACCATCGGCGTGAAGGATGGCCGTGGCATCATCACCGACAGCTTCGGCAGGCACCGGGGGATGCTGAGCACCACGTCCAGCTCCACCACCAATGGGAACAGGGCTGCAGGCAGCTCCGACGACCGGTCAGCACCCTCTGAGGGGGACGAGTGGGACCGCATGATCTCGGACATCAGCAGTGACATTGAGGCGCTGGGCTGCAGCATGGACCAGGACTCAGCGTGACAGGTGGCAGGCAGGGGAGCACCCACACCTTCTGCACAGTTCTCCCAGGCCTTCCTGGAAGGAGGTGACCGGACCTGCGCGTCAGCCCTTCCTGCTTGCTGGAGGCTGGGGAGGAGCTCCAGGCACAGGTGGCCCCGGAGGCCCAGGTCCTCCTCTGTGAAGGAGCCAGGAGTTGCCTAGGGACACACACCCCAGTGCTGGGTGGAAAGCTCTGGGCCTTGTCCACGGGGGCTCTGCCAAGCCCCGCACCACGTACCTGTTTGGGGAGGGCCAGGCTGAGCTGGCAGGGAGAGCCACTCCTGTCAGCCAGGGCCTTGGACAACTATCAGTTTTGCACATGATGTTCCTATTGTAACTCTCAGAGACCTTAAAAAGAAGTTTACTGCAATGTGAATAATTTAATCTCTGGTTGCTAAGCATGTTTCTGATCCATTTGGGTAAAAGCCATGGGTGCCAGGAAGGGTGTCCATTCTGGCCTCTGTCCCTGGGGCCACATCTGCCCTGCAGTGCCTAGGGCTGGGCACAGTGGTCGCAGGGGGCTGGGGTTGAAGAGGCAGCGGGCTCTCGTGCCACAGGAAGGACTCGACTTGGGCTTTGGCTTCATGGGTGTGGGACAGGAGCAAGTGTTCTGGGGCCTCTCATGGGTGGCAGGGATTCCTTGATCATTATGTTCCATGCACGGAATTCTCTAAGGACCCCGGCTGTGCCTAAGAGACCCTCTCCCCGCACCATTCCTCCTGCTGACCGGAGTGCCATCTGCAAGACGTCTTCATCTTGGGGCCCAGGGTCCAACTCCCGGAGAGTCCAATTTGCTCCTCTGCTGCCCCTCCCCCTGCCCTCGTCCTGTCCCTGAGCCCTTCCCCTCAAGCCCTGTTGGCTCCAGTCTTGCCTTTACCCTTTGGGCCCCTGCCAACCTCTGGGGACATGTGGAGGGGAGGGAGGAGGTAATCTGGGGCAGGTTGTCCTGGGCCTCTCCTTCTACTAGAAAGTGGCCACACCCCTGCTGAGACCCCCAAGGGCACATCCAGGAAGCCCCCAGGCTGAGGAGACTGGACAGTCGCATGCCCCTCCTGTCCAGGCTGGGGGCCGTGTCCTGTTGGGCAGGGGGCCCAGCCTGGGAAGGGAGGAAGCAGAGCCCCAGGGGCTGATGGATGCCGGAGCTGCATACAGGCCAAGCCAGAGGGTCCAGAGTGTCCCTCAGGCACCTTCCAGAACAAGTGGTTGGGTCTGTGTGGTACCTCAGCTTTAGGGAGGAAGGTGGCCAGGACAGTGTTCACAGGGAGAATTCCTTCTATGCTGGGCTGTCCTAGAGCTGCTCGCTCGTGTGCCCGGGCCAGGGAAGGCAGAAAGGCTCTTTGTTGTTGGGGTCGTCTCTAGGTTTACCTGCAGACGGGCCTCCTGGAAACACCAGGAGAGACTGAGGACAAACCAGCAAGTCCCCTGGGCTCCTGCCCTTACCAGAGCCCACCCTGTGCCAGAGTGGGTCACAGTGCTAGCCCAGCCTCTGCACACGCTGAACTCGGCCCTTTGTGGGCCTTCTACGTGGAGAGTCACAGGAGCCACATCAGGGCCCCCGTCCTGGACATGGCCCCACACTGTGGATCGCTGGGCTTTGCCAGCAGAAAGGGAAAGGGTAGAGGACATGGCGCAGAGCTGGGCCCAGGGGATGCCAGGGGGCAATGAGGGGATGACAGATCAATGAGGGAGCGCCAGGGGATGATGAGGGGACAAGAGTTTAATAAGGGGACATCAGAGGGCCATGAGGGGACACCAGTTTATTCAGCAGCAGAGCTGGGGGAAGGGGCAGGATGGACCCAGCTTCAGGTCAGCAGCTACATGGTCAGTTCCTGCCAAAAAACGCAGAAAGAGAGGGTCATGTTGGGGGAAGTGCCACCACCCCCAGCAGAGCCAACAGCAGTTTCTCTCTGAGGCCCTCAGGGGCAGGGAAGGGGCCGGTGCTTGCTCACCATGATGGCATTGACGATGTCACTGTGGTTGTCTCTCAGGGCCCGCACAGCCTTGGCCCTGGACACATTGGCTTGGGCCATCACCAGCTCGATGTCACGCAGCTCCAGCCCTGCCTCGTCCACCTGGGGTGGGGGAGCGCAGGGAAGTGGCTGGAGCTGCTTGAGGCTCCTGGGCCAGAGCCCTTCCCTGGAGGCAGGGCCCCCAGACAGACCCCGCCCCATGCAGGGTCCTGGAGCCCCTGGACCTCACCTCCTCCTCCTCCTCCTCCTCTTCCTCCTCACACTCTGGCCTCACCCGGGGCCTGGGTGCTGACTCGGGGACCAGGGCCGAGGGCTCTGATGGCACCTTGAACTTCTCGGCTGCAGCTTTGTGCACTTGCTGGGACAAGTCCTCAATCTGCCGCAAAGGAGACAGCTGTGTCAGCAGAGCCCGCACGCTCCCTGTCCCCGTCCTCCCCATTCTGCCACAGCTACGGCCAGGACAGACCTTGGCTTCACCGAAGACCACGTAAGTGTCCGAGGCCGGGCTCTTGAAGACGTCAGGCTTGGCGATGACAAAGAGGATGTTCTTGGACTTCTGGATGGTGATCCTGGTGACTCCTTGAATCTGCCGCAAGCCCAGCTTCGACATTGCCTGGGAGCAGAGGGCAGAGTCGGGCTCTGAGCTGGCGTCAGCCCGAGTCGGGGGAGGACGGCAGCACAGTGCCCAGGAAGGCAGAGAAAGGCTCTGCCCGAAACTTCCCAGTGACCCTGGGTGATCGGTCCTTCCCTGTGTGCAGAAGAGGGCTGGCCTCAGTCTGTGAGGCTGTCTGGATGTCCAGCCTCAGCTGTTTGAGGGCGGTTGTGTGAGTTACTGGCATTGGCTCCTGAGGGGCGGGATTTCAGTAGCCATGGAGTGTGAGGGGTCTTGGTAAGGATGTTCCCCTACGCAGACAGTCCCAGTCCTGGGGTCCCAGCAGAGGGCCCCCAGCCCACCTTTCGAGCCTTCTTCTCACTGCGACTCTGCTTGGCTTTGGCGATGGTCTCCTCGCTGCTGCCTGTCGGGGCCTGGGGAAAGGTGAGGGCTGAGCATCCGTGGGTGGGTGTGGAGCCCTCCCAAGGGCCCACCCTCTCCCCTGGACAGGGCACCTGGGCTGGGCACTGCGTGGTCTGAGGTGCCGAGATATCCTGCTCGTCCAGCTCTGCTGATGACTCCCCATGGCTGTCCGAGTGCTGGCCTGAGCCCAGGGCCTGAGGTGAGTCTAGGGAAGGGGACAGGTGTGAGGATGGCCTCTCCCTCCTAGGGGCAGGGCCTAGCAATACTGCCCTGCTGCTACATCAGGACCAGAAAAGCAGTGCTGGCTCTCCGTGATGGAGTGTGGGGTCTGGGCCCCCCCACCAAGGTTCTCTAGCCCAAGACAGCAGCGCCAGCCCTGGGGGCCCCACCCCATGCTCTTCCTCACCTTCCTCCAGGCTGTCCTCATCCTCTTGCTGCTCAGAGGCTGGGAGCTCTTGAGGGCCAGCTGGGCTCCGGGGCCCAGAGCACGGAGGCACTTGGCAGGGGGGCAAGATCCGCAAGGCCAGGTCTTTGGCTTCTGTGGGGGCTGCCCTGGGGCTGAGGAGGGGAGGGTGGGGCGAGAGGCTGACCCGCTGCCCAGTCCCTGGAGGCCGTGAGGTTCTTGAGACAGCAGCAGCCGCTGGCCGGGCTCCTGCCTGGGGCGGTGGGGGGCCTGGAGAACCTGGGGGCTCCTCGTCCTCCATGGAGTCTTCCTGGGGGCCCTGGCACAGGCAGGGGGCAGGGGGCTCCAGTGGGGGTGGGGATGCCCTGGCAAGGACGCCAGAAGTAGAGGTGTCAGGGCCCGTGAGCCTGTCCTGGGGTGCACTGGGCAGGCTCCTGGCAGGGCTTTCTGGGGGCTGTGGCGAGGAGGGGCTGACGGCCCTGGGTGCTGCCTGGAGCTGCTCACCACTACCCAGGCCCAGCGCAGGCTCCAGCTGCTGGGTAGGTGGTATGGACATATGGGCAGGCTCTTCAGGACAGCCTCTGTCCAGCCCCGACGCAGTCCCTGCTGGAGACTCTGGGCAGGAGCCCAGACTGGCCTCTGCAGCTGCAGCTGTAGGAAGCCTGGGTCCGGGAGTGGGCTCTGGACACTTTCCCTCCCTGGCTGGGCTCAGGGGCGGTGCCTGGTCGGCCTCAGGGCAGGCAGCAGGATGTGCCTCGGGAGCTTCCCTTGCACCTTGGGGTGCTTCCCCGGGCCCATGTCCCTGTGCCAGTGGCTTAGGGCCCCCTTCCTTCTGGTTCTCAGCCCCCAGGGCCTCCTTTGGAGCTGAGTGGGGCTCAGCTCCATCACCAGTCTGCACTCGGGCTTCCAGACACGCCTCCCACTCGGGCACAGGAAGGCCTTCGGCTAATTCCTCCCCAGCATCAGAGGCAGGCTCGGGAGCATCAGGGGCCTCCGTGCCCAAGGTGGGACATGCATCTTCACGTGAGGCTCCAGGGGCCTCTGCTTCTGCAGCTGGCTCTGGGTCATCCTGTTGGACCTGGTCCAAGGCTGGCGGCTCCATGCCTCTAGGGAGGGCTGCATCGTTCTCATCAGGTTCTGGCCTCAGTCCTAGTGCCACACCTACTTCTTCCTGGGCCATGGAGGCCATGGGCTCTGTCTCCGGGGCACAGCCTGCTGCTGCTTGCAAGGCCTGAGGGGTGCCCGCAGCTACAGGCTCCTGGCCTGAGGGGGGGCCTGCGTCTGGCAGGGGCAGAGGTGCTGCCATAGCGCAGTCCTGGTGTAAGGGAAGACCCCCTTCAGCCTGTGGGGGCATGGCCGTGGCTGCGGTCACAGGCTTTGGGCCTGAGGGGAGGCCTGGCCCTCCTTCTCCCTTCAAGTTCTGAGGAGGGTCTGGGCACAATGTGAGGCTTGCTTCTTCCTTTGGAGTCGCAGGTGTTTCTGCAGGGACAGGCCCCTGCTGTAAGGCAGCGCTTATGCCCTCCCGGGAGGGCTGAGGCGTTGCCCCGGCAGCGGGTGCCTGTCCAGCGGTGGAGTCTG
Organism: Avahi laniger; assembly: GCA_963575035.1. Lineage (NCBI taxonomy): Eukaryota > Metazoa > Chordata > Mammalia > Primates > Indriidae > Avahi > Avahi laniger. The sequence goes on from CAUYSK010069612.1 coordinate 14,863, forward strand.
CTTCTTCCTCCCCAGCCTGCGGGGTCACCCTGGTAGCCGCCTCCACCTGGGGGCCTGGGGCTGCCTGCAGAGTGTGAGGGCTCACAGTGGCAGCAGACTCCTGGCCCACGACGAGGCCCTCTTCTGATGTTTCCAAAATGGACTCCTGGCTTTGGGCGAGATGGGCCTCTCCTCCTGAGACCTGAGGAGCAGCCTCTGGGTCATGGAGTGTGGCCCCCTCCTGAGCCTGCGGCCCCTCGGCCCCACCTCCGCCCTCCTCCTCTGCCTTCTGCGTGCCGTCCGGGAGCAGGGCGGTGGGCTGGGCGTGCGGCTCCCCGCTGTACAGCCTCTCGTCGTCCGCCCCTGCGTAGGAGGTCGAGTCCGAGTCCGAGTCAGAGCAGGCCCCGGAGGTGTCATCTCGAAAGGCAAAGGCTTCGTCCATGCCCTCCATGATGGACAGGTCAGACAGGGACTGCAGGAAGGAGGCGGACGTCGTGTCCTCCTCACCCTCCCCGGCCAGGTCTCCAGCTGGGTCGGGAGCCGCGACCTCCTCCTCCTCTTCTTCCTCCTCTTCTGCAGGCAGTGGCGTCACCTCCACTGCTTCCACCTGGAAGATGAGGCTGCCCTGGAAGGGCAGCAGGGCTGCAGGGATCATTGGGTCATTGGCCAGGAAGTCTAGGTCGAAGAAGTGGCCCTCCTGGCCCCAGGAGGAGTCGCTGTCTGCTGAGAGGCTGGACTCGGAGGATGGGGGCCCCGGGGGCCCGGCAGGGTGCAGCTCTCGTTCGTCCTTCACGGACCCCGTGGGGGAGAGGCCCCAGCCCGAGGGGAAGTCCAGCCCTTCAGCAGCGGCCAGCAGGCTGAGGGAACAGGAGGGTGACGAGGCCCAGCTGTCCCCATCAGCCGTGATGTAGGAGCCCGAGGGCGAGGCTGGGGGTGAGTCCAGCAGCTCTTCCAGCAGCTCCGCCTCTGAGTCCCAGGTGTCCCTGTGGGGCTCTCGGCCAGGGAGCAGGGCATAGGTGGTCTTGGTGGGGGTGGAGGGGGGCGTGAAGTAGGAATCGGGGTCTGGGGGAGGGGAAGGCACAGAAGGATCATCCTGAGAACATGACTCGGGGGGTGGATTCAGGCTTGCTTGCCCACCACCCTCCCAGTCCCTGAGCGCTGGCTGGGCAGCCCTGGGTGACGGGAGGGCCTGGCACGTCTCCTCGCCCATCACAATCCGGGGCTCCAGGGTGGCTGGGAGAGGAGCCTCGGAGGACAGAGCCTGGGGAGGCAGGCCCTCGGGGAGGAGCGCTGGGCTTGGGCCGCCCTCAGCCGGGTCTGCCCAGGCTGAGGCGGCCCCGTGGGGCCCGGCATCCCAGCTGGCCCCCTCGGGCTGGGGCCGGGTGCCCGGCTTGCTGGGCAGGAACGTGAGGGCCAGGGGGCTGGGCCCTGGGGTCAGGACATGGGGCTCCGGCCGGTCCCCTCTTGGGATGGCGGCAGCAGCTGCATCGCATGAAAGATCTGTGGAAACAGAGAAGGACATGAGGCGCCCCTGGACGCACCTCAAGGCAGAGGCCAGGCCAGGGGAGGTGGATTTTCGAGGAAAAGGGCTCAGAGGAGAGCCGGCTGAGGAAGGCAGGGAAGAAAGGAGAAGAGGCCGTGTGGGCTCTGTTTGAGGGAGGTGTCCCAGGAGTTTTGACAGAGCAGAGAGCAGCTGACAGTGGCTTTGTGGAGAGCTTTGAGGGGAGTGTTGCTGGGTGTTATAAACGGACTTGCCCGGCAGCTTTTCTCAGGGCACTTCAGCAAAGATGCAGCTAGCATTTCTGTCTCTTTTCGGAGACTGGCTTGCTGTTTCTTTCCAATCAGTGCGGTGCAGCTGGACTTGGCAGGACAGGCGGTGATCAGAATCTGACCTCCCGCTAGACAAACGCGTGAGGCAGGCAGGGGCTCACACGATGCACAGCTCTGGAACATTCTGGGTCTCACCCTGCTGTGAAGAGGAGGTCTCGCCTCTCTGGCTCATCTCTCCTATCCTTGTTGCCTATACTTAAGGCCACCCTGTCAGGGTCTCACCAAAGCTCTACCCCGACCCTGCTCCCCTACCCGCTCCTGTGGCCAGAGAAAAGGGGAAACCAGGGGTCACCGCAGGTGGCCAAGTTTCTGGAGAGCAGAGAAATGTCCACCGAGGCTGAGTTGGAGCATCCAGCCAGAGGGTAGTGGTGGGCAGGGATGGTGACCATGGAGACCAGTGAGAGCACAGGACAGCCGTGCAAGAGCCAGTGGGAGCCTCTGGTAGAGTCTTCTCCATGGTGGCAGCCACCCCATGGTGAGCGCAAGATCCCTTCCCAGGGCTGGGAGTGCCCATCCTGCCCTGGGGCCCATCTCTGGGTCCTTGGTGCACCCCCACCCAGACCCCAGGCAAGACCTCACCATCAGGCTGCAGTGCTCAGTAACTCTGGGCAAATACCTCCAGCTGAGAAATGGCTCCACACGCACCAGGAAGTAACATGCATGGGTCAGGAAGGACTCAGGGAACTCAAGGAGGTGGAAGAAAACCCCTCTGAAGTTGCAGCACACCACACCACTGTGGTTTTCTGCGTCCTGGTGTCTTACTGGCCTGTGTTTTATCACAGGTGAGACCACACTACACAGTTTTGAATCTAGTTGTTTTCACCCAGCATAATCTCCTAAGTGTTTTTCTGTGTGCTCCAAGTGCTCACAAGCCTCATTTTTAATGTCTCTATGACATCCCCTTCCTCACCTGGACCAAGGCCAAGAATATCTCTGGCTGAAGCATTGGACTAAGGCCCTCCTCCCTCCAGAGCCCAGGCCAAGTTCTGCCAGAGAAGCAGGGAGGGGCAGTGCACAGGGGCTAGTTCTCCGGGCTGCAGATGCCTGCCTGGTGATTCCTGCTCTACCATACTCACTAGTGACAAGGAAAACATCCCCTGCATCTCAGCTTTCTCATCTACAAAGTAGAGCCAGGATTAGAGGTAAAGCCCCCTTGCCAGGCTGCCTCATCTGCCCTCAGTAGCATCAGAGCCTGGGGCCCTCGGCCACCAGCTGGGACTTTTCATTCAAGGGTTTTGCTGCTGGGATGCTAGGGCACCCTGAGAGAAGGGGGTCCTTTGGGTCCACGAATGCCTGATACCCAACACCAGCAGTGGGTGTGGCTCTGGGGCATCACTGGGTGCCCTGAGGTTGGGTTCTTGGCTCTGGCCCCAGGCATGGCCCCCAGGGCAGGGGAATGGCAGAGCTGGGCCAAGGTCAGAATGGAAGGGAACCAAAGGCTAAAGGATTTTGTAATTCATTCAAGGTCACCAAGCAAGCCAGAGCAGAGCCAGCACAGGGCCCTGGGGCTGGGGAGTCCTGGCCTGTACTGCCTGCTTCCCACTCAGAGTGGAGCCAGCAGCCTGTGTCACCTCTCAGTCAGGCCCCAGGACCCAGCACTGGTCCCATTGCCAGGTGACTTCTCGCCCACAGCAAGGTGCCCTTGGCCCTACCCAAACCACACGTGGCCGGCCTCTGTGGCAGGGCCATCCAGGCTCTGATTGTCCCCAGGCCCAGGTGGTCCCATCAACCTCTCCAAGGACCACTGGGGCCACTGCTAACCAGGCCACCTCCCCCAAGGCCTGCCACCTCCCAGACTCAAATCCGCCCTTTTCCTGACAAATTGGTCCTGCCTCTGGGCTTCCCCAGGCTCCAGCCAGTCCTGCTCCTCCCTCCAGAACCATGACCAGTCCTGGCCCTGGATAGCATGGGGTGCAGTGGAGGACATTCCTGGTGGGCACCTTCAGACACCCGCTGGCCCCCACTCCCTCAACCCACCGCCTTTGGTCCAGAGCAGCCGAACCCGCCAGGTCTGCAGCATGGTGCAATGGGGAGCAGCAGGGCAGGACGCAAGCCCCCATGTCGCTTCTGGCTTGCGGAGGGTACTCCCTGCGCCCCCCACCCTTACCTGCTATTCTGGCGAGGGGGAAGGCAGGGTTCATGTGGAGGGAAGGGCAAAGGCGGAAAGAGTCCGAGAGGGGATAGCCAGGTGAGCGAGAAGGATGGGAAAGGGAGAGGGGCCGGCTAAGGGAGAGGGATGGAGCGAGAACCCGGGCTGGAGAGGGGAGCAGCCGGAGGGAGGGGAAGAATCGGCGTGACCTCACCTGTGCGGGGCCCGGGTCCGCCCGCCTCAGGCAACAGCAGCTCGGCACGGGCAGCTTCCCCGGGCATGGCCTGGCCGTGCGCCCGCCAGTCCCTTGCTCCCTCAGTCCCTCTGTCTGTCGGTGCCGCCGCCTCGCCGAGCTTGCGCGGCCACCGCCCCTTGACCAGGCGGTGGGGGGAGTGGATGACGTCAGCGCCGCCCCGCCCGCCCGGCACCCCAAGTGAGCGTGCGCGGCGCGCCAGGCACTGCGGAGCGCGTGGGGGGGGCTCCCTCCCCGCCCTCACCCCGCCCTGCCGTGGCCTCCCTCTCGCGGTGCGCGGGTCCGAGGGGGCGAGAGGGACGCCTGCGCCCGGCCCCGCCTTTCCCGAGCTTTCCACCCCTTTACGGGGGAGGGATTCAGGGCCAGCTGGAGGCCGGGCACCCCCTGGGGGAGCATCAACCCTTAGCTGGGAAGAGGCGGGGGTGTCCCCGGAACCTGGAGTGCAGAGGGCCCCCGCGGACCCCCCCCCCTCACTCCATCCTTCCCGCCAGCCCCCTGCCGCCACCACCACCACCGGCTGACTGGGAAGAGGGCGCTGGGCCAGGGAAGGGGAGGGGGCCCCGCCCAGCCCAATGCCTCCATCCAAAAGATGAGCTGGAGCTGCAGCTCCAGCGTGATTGGTTGATCATTGCAGTCGTCGGTCTCCGTGGCAACCGCCTCCTGTCTCCATGGCAACCGAAGATGGAGCCGGAGAGAGCGTAGCAGGGAAGGCGGCCAAGATGGGTCTCCAGACTCCAAGATGGGTCTCTGAAACTTGGTGATCTGATCCCCCTCGCCCCCAGTTCTCTAGGTAGTGGAATAAAAAGGGAAGAAATGCACCTCGGTCCATTCCTGTCAGCCCCCTCCGCCACATATCCCAGGAGGAAGCGCAGCCCTTGGCCTTCCTGAAATGTGCTCTTGCTTCCACACAGGCTGGCGCATCACCGAGCGTCACTGAGCATTGCCCTCCCGTGCCAGGCACTGGGAGACGGATGAATGAGACATTGTCATCACCCCTGAGTGGGGAATCAGAGCAGCCATTGTCACAGGCAGGGAGGGAGACTTCAACATCCTCAGTCTTCTGGTGGTTCCAACTTCGAGCTCATGAAGCCAGGGGCTGCCCTCTGACTCCCTCTAAACCTGCTCCAAGGTTCAGCACCACGTACCTGGCTGCCTCCCGGGCATCTCTCTCCACTGGACCCCAGGCACCAGACCCGCCACATCAGTAGAATTAACATCAATTTTAAACAATCTCTTCCAGAAAACAGAAGAGGAGGGGACACTTCCTAACTCGTTTTATGAGACAAGAAATATCCTGATGCCAAAATCAAAGTACCAAAAACAAAAACACCCCCCACCACAAAACCCTAAAGAACAAAACAAAAACTACAGACCAGTATCTCTCATGAATATAGGCACAAAAATTTTCAATAAAATATTGACGAATCAAATCCAGCAATGTATAAAAAGACTTACACACTATGACCAAGTGGAATTTATTCCAGGTATGCAAGGTTAGTTCAACACTTGAAAATCAATGAGCATAATTCACAACACCAACAGGTTAAAAGAGAAAAACTGTATGATAATACAAATTGACACAGAAAAAGCATTTGACATATCCAACATCATTCATCATAAAAAAAATTTTTTAGCAAGTTAAACTTGATAAAGATCACATACAAAAAACTTACAGCTAACATCATACTTAATGGTGAAAGACTAAATGTTTTTGAAGATTGGGAACAAGGCAAGGGTATCTGCTCTTATTGCTCTTTTCAACATATTAATATTACTGGCATTTCTAACCCTTACAATAGGCAAAAAAAAAAAAAAGAAATAAAAAGCAGATTGACTTCTAGAATGAAAGCATGAGGAGTTCTGCTGACCAGCTCCCCAGTGAAACTGGTAAAAATTATTATTTTTTTAAGTTAAAGCTTCAGCCAGGTGTGGCAGCTTACACCTGTAATCCCAGCACTTTGGGAGGCCAGGAGTTCAAGACCAGCCTGGGCATCAAAGCAAGATCCTGTCTCTACAAAAAATAATATTAAAAATTATTTAAAAATTTAAAAATAAGCATTCTGGTAAAGGTCTAAAGGGCAAACAGAAAAAGAAACATCTATTCATGAAAATCTAGGAAAATTTAGTAAGAAAGGCAAGAATCCAAGTATTTGAACCAAGACTGCTTACCCCTAGCCAAAGGAGGTGGACTCCACGTTAGAATCGTGCAGATGGGGTTCCCTCTTCCCCCAGATCCCAGCCAGAGGGCTTCCTTCCTGGGAGGAGAGGAGGATTTCAGTGTTTCTCATCCTGCTCCCATATACCTGTTGCTGAAGCTAAGTCCTGGGTGAGTGTGGTTGAGAGGTGGGAGCTCCCTTTTTCCACATGGCCTCCACTTATGGAAGGGAGGCTCTACCTTGGGCATGGCATGCTGAGAATATTGGAACCCTGACAGCCCCCTCCCAGCTTATGAGGTAGTTCCAATGTCAAGAGAGGCTGCTGCCTCCCCTTCACTGAGTGCTTAGCTCCTAGAATGGGAGTGTTACTCAGAAGCTGCCATTGAGCTCAGAGATTTTGCCTGGGGAGGAGAAGCAGGTTTTAAAAGATAGCCCCTGATCTCTTTCTAGAGGAACTGATTTCACTTGACAACAGAGTATGGGGAAGTTTAAACCTAAGGACACTCTCAAGAGCAGTGGAGGTTATGGTGAAAGGCAATTGGAAGGAAATTTGTGGATCTAATGAAGATGCAGCCTAGACTGTAGGTTGGCTAGTTTGCAGGAGAAAACTGGGGAATAAGACAGCTGCAGGAGCCCTCTTCGGATTAGAGAAAACGTCAATCTCTAATACTGACCTCAAAAACTAGTCTATCCAAGGGGCCACAGTTTGGATTAGTTTGTAGAGGAATTTATGGCCCAGAGCACTGTTGAAAACAATAGAGCAATCGGTGAAGTTTAGCAGTGGCACTTAATGGAGTTTAACAGCTGAACATCAGGGAAAGAGAGTAAGAGAGCCCTACTGGTACCACTGTCATTCCAGGGTAACTGTGGTCATACCCATAGCTGCACCTTTCTGAGAAGGAACATCAGAAGCTTAACACTGGGCAGGATGGGGAGAGGGGTAGATTTCACTGAAATAATCCAGCTAGACACTTAGACAAATACACAAGCAAATAGCAATAACAAGCCCCAGAAGGGAGCAGGGCCAGACCGGTACCCAGAGTTGCTACAATGTTATTAAAATATCCACTTTCCAACAAAAAATTACTAGACACACAAAGAAACAGTAAAGTATGATCTGTACTCCAGGAAAAAAAAAAAGCAGGCAATGGAAACGGTTTGTGAGAGCAACCAGATATTGATTTAACAGAAAAATATTTAAAAATAGCCACTATAGGCCGGGCGCGGTGGCTCACGCCTGTAATCCTAGCACTCTGGGAGGCCGAGGCAGGCGGATTGTTTGAGCTCAGGAGTTTGAGACCAGCCTGAGCAAGAGCAAGATCCCGTCTCTACCAAAAATAGAAAGAAATTAATT